>JBAMAX010001015.1:0-18042 GCA_037043745.1 Chymomyza amoena
TTTTATAAGTAAACACAAAAAATGGCAGGATTGATTGTGCTCAAGTGAGTCCAATCAATATACAACAAAACTATTTCCTAGAGGTTATTATACATTATTATACAAATCGATCTGGAAGGTCCAGAATATGAAATCTATTTAGACGTCTAACATCCATACTATTGTCTAGTAGGTTAATAGCCAACGAATTTTCATGGTTTGACACTCTCTCCAAATATCTTAACGATGATTTGCTTATTTCATCTTTGACAAAATGAACATTCAAATCGTTGTGAATTTCTTTGTTGGTAACGTACCAAGGAGCGCCTGCAATGTTTCTTAGAGTTATAGATTGACATCTTTGCAGGATTTCGATATTTGAATTGCTCGCCGTCCCCCAGAGCTGCATTGCATACGTCCAGACCGGCTTGAGTACTGCTTTGTAAAACCGAATTTTATTCTCCAAACTAAGCTGCGATCGCGGACCTAGAAGCCAATACATTCTTTTGGTTTTCATTTTAAGCTGCATATGCTTTGATTTTATATGCTTATTCCACGTGAGTCACCGATCCAAATGGACTCCAAGGTATTTGACAGATTCTACATCCGGTATAAACATACCATTTAACGTCACAAGAGGGCATTTTCCTCGTTTCAATGCGAACGTAATTTGGACTGATTTTTGCGTGCTTACTAAAACTCTCCATTTTTTCAGCCATGTTTCAATAAAACCGAGTTGCTCTTGTAAATTTTGGGACGCCATTGCCGGAATTGCGCTGTTTGAAATAATTGCTGTGTCATCCGCATAGGTAGCAACTTCAACATTGTCATTTGTAGGAAGGTCCGCAGTAAAAATTGTGTATAGCACTGGCCCAAGTACACTACCTTGAGGTACTCCGGCGTTTATTGAGTACAGTTCCGAGTGCTCATCAGCATATTGGGCATAAAATTTTCTACAGTTGAGGTACGACTTAAAGAATAAGAAATACGGTACAGGAAGCCATTTTTTGATTTTATAAAGTACTCCGGCGTGCCAGACTTTGTCAAATGCTTCCTGGATATCCAAAAATATCGCAGCGCTGTACTGTTTGTTTTCAAATGCATCCACTATCTTTTTAACAATACGATGGCATTGTTCAATTGTGCCATGGCCTCTTCTGAACCCAAACTGATGTTCGGGTATGATGTTGGTGTCCTCTAAAACCACTGACATACTTCTCAAAAGTATTTTTTCAAATACCTTAGCGAATGTCACCGGCAAGCTAATGGGACGATATGATGACGCGTTTTGTTCAGGCTTGTTTGGTTTTGGCAACATAATTAGTTCAGCGCATTTCCATTGAGTTGGGAAGTATTCAAGTCTGAGCATGGCGTTATAGATGTACGACAAAAGTCTAATGCATTTTTGTGGCAAGTTTTTAATTGTTGTACCATCAATTTTGTCATATCCGGGTGCTTTCTTGGCATTTATTCTCCAAATTTCAGCTTGCACTTCTGCGATTGTTGTCTGACGGATAGGCATACTCATCTGGCAAGCCGAGTTAAGAAAATTGTCAACCTCTGTCACTGTTTCCTGGTCGAATTCCGAGTTAGGTTGGAACACTGAGTGGAGATGTTGTGCAAATCTTTCCGCAATTTCCTTATCACTTTTACACAGTCTACCATTATTGTCCGCTTCAAGTAACTGGTTGCTCTCCAAAGACTATAACTTAGATCTGGTGTGCATGGATCAAGGCTTTTAAGATATTCTGATGTTGCAGCATTTTTTAGTTCCCATAATTTTTGCTTAAGATCTTTAGTAGCTTTATTCAGCAACTGTTTATCAATTGGGCCTCGGCTTAGTTGCCACTTCTTTCGGAGTTTCCTTTTGTTTTTAATTAATTGCCTCAGCTCCAGGGACAGATATGGTTTGTTGGAATGATTCGCGCTTGATTGTGGGGTGCAAAAAACTCCAGCCTCATGAATTGCCTCAGTGAGGGTTTCAATTGCAGAATCAATTTCATCTCCTGTTTTAAGTGGTACGTCAAGGCGTACTTTGCTTTCAAGAAAGTTTTTAAAATCTCCGATGTTAGATCGCCTTGTGATGATTTTGTATGGCCGATTTTTTAATGTCACAGTTGCACCATAGGTCACGATACTTGGAGAGTGGTCTGAGCTTAATTCAAAGTTTTCTTCAATGTGGAGTTTCAATGAAAAAATTCTCTTAAGGTCCGAGAAGAGGAAAAAGTCGCTTGGGGCAAGGTCCGGAGAATACGGTGGATGGGGGAGCAAATCGAAGCCCAATTCATGCAATTTCGACATCGTTTTCATGGACTTGTGGCACGGCGCATTGTCCTGGTGAAACAAGATTTTTTTCTTCTTCATTTGTGGTCGTTTCTTGGCGATTTCGGCCTTCAAACGCTCCAGTAACACTATATAATAGTCGCTGTTAATGGTCTGGCCCTTTTGGAGATAGTCGATAAAAATAATTCCTCGCGCATCCCAGAAAACAGAGGCCATGACCTTGCCTGCTGACCGTTGCGTCTTTCCACGCTTCGGAGGTGGTTCGGATGCAGCCGTCCACTCGGCCGACTGGCGATTTGACTCCGGTGTGTAGTGGTGGAGCCATGTTTCATCCATGGTGACGTATCGGCGAAAAAAATCGGTTTTATTGCGCAAAATCACCTCCAAACAGGCCTCGGAGTCGTCGATGCGTTGTTGCTTTTGGTCAAATGTGAGATTGCGCGGCACCCATTTCGCGCAGAGCTTTCGCATATCCAAATATTCATGAATGATGTGACCGACGCGTTCCTTTGATATCTTTAAGGCCTTGGCTATGTCGATCAACCGTATTTTGCGGTCTCCCAAAATTATTTTGTGGATTTTTTTCACGTTTTCGTCCGTAACTGCCTCTTTTGGGCGTCCACTGCATGCGTCGTCTTCGGTTGACATATGACCGGTACGAAATTTAGCAAACCACTTGCGAATGGTTGCTTCGCCCGGGGCAAAGTCCGGATAACACTCATCAAGCCATTTCTTGCATTCGACGGCACTTTTTTTCATCAAAAAATAATGTTTCATTAACACACGAAACTCTTGACTTTCCATGGTTTTCAAAAATAACAAAAGTAGCGTCACTCTCGATACGATAACTCACAAACCAATGATCCGACAGCTGTCAAATTTTTACAGGTATCTTTTGAAAGTTGGTACTACCTAAGAAGGGTATGAATTTTATTCTGGTGGCGCCATCTCATAGAAACGATACGGACTTTTCAGCCCACCTGTTATACTACAAAGTCTAATAGATCTGGAATTTTTCTAGGATCTGTTGGCCAATATGTAGGTTTTCCGGTGCTTAATGTTGAATAGTTCTTAGCGTTAATGCATTTATAAAGCTCCGTACCTTTAGGATTCGCCAATCTAGATCCCCACCATGGATGTTTAGCGTTGTAGTCACCGCCTGCTAAAAAGTGACTGCCGAGATTTTGAAAGAACAGCTTAAAGTCGTCTTCTTTTAAAGTAGATCTTGGAGCGACATATATTGCGGCTATTGATGTTTCAATATGCATGCATTTAATTTGTATTATAGCAGCTTAAATGTTAAAAATTTGTAATATTAATAGTTTTTTGGAAAAAATACTTGATAAAAGCTGTATTCCTTGAGATATCAGAAACATTATTTTTCCGCTTATTAAAAAGTTTTTGAAACAAAAGACATATCTTTGTTAATTAAAGCAATTGGCTTTTTAAATAAATTACTTTTAAAAATTGTATTTAAGTTTTATTCTTTTAATAGATATCAGTAATATTTTTCGACCACTGATAAACAAATTTTTAACCAGATTAACTCTTGCTTTCAATAAATAAATAAAAATGTTCAACAATTTTATTTTTGATTTTTATTATAAAAATTGCTGTGTAACTCTTATTTAAAATTTTTAAATAAAACTTGCCCAATAATTTTTATTTTCGATTTTTATTTTTATGTTAAAAATAAGAGTTAAAATTTGATTTGAATAAAAAAATCCAAAAATAATAATTATTTCATAATCTTTATTTTAAATATACTTTTTAACTTTAAATAAAATAAAAAAATTGTATTAAAGCTTTATTCTTTTAAAGATATCAGTAATAATTTTCGACCACTAATAAACAAATTTTAACCAAAAAAAAAATTTGTTAATTGAAGCAATTGAGTTTTTAAATTACTTTTTGGCTTTAAATATAAAAAAAAAGAAATAATGTCAATCCGCTTTTGAAGTGACTTAAAAAAAGACAACAATTCAATTCAATTTGATTTTATTTATTTAAACATAAATTTGTTGACAAATTGACGAACCATGAGCTAGGAAAAAAATGGAGAATAAAAAATTTGGAAAAAAACTCTAAAGCTTCACTGTTATACATTTAAATAATAAAAATGTATTTCATGGATAATCTTACAAAAGCCTCTTAAAAATGTTACATGAACTCACTTTGAAATTCTATACGCTTATTTTTATTAAAAAATATAATAAAACCAACTTTGCCTTTAAAGCTTAAATATAGTCAACCGCCATATTTGACACACACCTAACCCCTCAAAAATTCCACCCAAAACAAAAAGACAAAAAGGCGGAACAAAAAATGCCATAAAAGCAGTTAACTTTACTAAAACAACCCATTTGACTAGCATCAATATAACCGCCCAACTTATAAACATAATTGGATAAACCCAGCCCCAAAACAACGTTCTATAAACTAAACTAAAATAAGAAGAAACGAAGAAGCCAAAAAGAAACACTTAAAACTTTTGCAGCTATTTTGGTGTTTAAGTTGTTGTTATTTTTATGACTGGAACCCCCAATTGATGGTCATATCATTATCAACGTCAACGTTGTCGCCTGCCATCATTTTGGTAACAGTCTCGAGGCTAGCTCAGCTCAAGACAACGGCATAAGGACTCGGGACAAATGGACTATCGGACGAAACTGTCCATGTTGATGAAGCGAAGCCGCAGCGACAGCAAAAACAACGCCAAAACAACGCAAAAACAACGAAAAACCAACTCAAAGTTAATCAAATTAAGTTGTGGCGGCCATTGCAAATCTGGCGAAACGAGCGAAAAGGGAGAACGGGGAAAGAGCGCGCAGGAGAGCGACAAACGACTGCACATAAGAGAAACGCAAATTAATCATCTTTTTTTTTTCTTTTCATTGCCGCCAAGGCTAAAATTCCTTAACGCTAGCTGCTCCTTTGGCTGTGTTTCCGGTTTTTGGTTTTGGAGCTGTTCCTGTTATTTGCTTGGATTTGTTCTTGGCACAGTGGTCGAAAGCGGCTGTTTTTGCAATAAAATTTAAAAGTTCGGTGTGTTTTGCATCATGAATACATATCAGAAGGACAAACGGTCAATAATGATTATTATTTGACTGCGTTTGCATGAACGGGTCCGTCGTATTCAGCCGGAATTTTGGGCAGACAGTTCGTGGATTTTGCACGACTATAACTCGCCATCTCATCGAGCCCCGACTGTAAACGCATTTAAGGCTAAACCCTCGATAAATACCATCGACCAGGCTCGGTACAGTCCAGATTTTGCCCCGTGTGACTTTTTCCTCTTTCCAAAAATAAAATTGCCACTTCGAGGAACCCGAATTGAACGCCATCCCGACCAACGCCTATTAAAAATGTTGCGAAGATTGGAAGAAGCGTTGGCATATGAGTATAGCTTTAGAAGGGACATATTTTGAAGGAGACAAAATAAGTATTGAAGAAAATTAACTATTTTGCGATTTATTTAGAAATTCCGGAAACTTTTTTGTCACAAAGAACCAGATAAGAAAACATTTTTATTTTTTCAGAAATCGGAGCTGAAAGGCTTTCGCATCGGAATGAAGGGACTCAACTGGTTGGCAAAATAATGGCATGCCGATAAATTTGGAATATTATAAGTTTATATTCGTAGATCAAGTTGAGAAGATAATTAAATTGGCCCAACAATTGGTTGTCGAGTTAAATATTCTTAGTCTCAGAGGATATATAGGCAGGATAAGGCTTAGGATATAGGCATAAAAGCAAATCAAACGAAACCGATTTGTAGTATAATAGGCAAACATATATATAGATATATACTATATATAAAAGAAAGTGTTGTTACTTACACTATTTATAACTCAAGAACGGGTGAACTGATTTGCCTGAAAATTGGTGGAGAGGTAGCTTAGAACAACAAACATGAGAGTTGCATTGCTTAATGATGCATCTGCTGAAGATATCTCTGAGCAATTGCTGACTATCGGTAATGGTCGAGTACCGGTCGATGAATCGAGCGGATTGAATTAATTTCCTCAGAATTTCTGTAACTTTGTCTCATCGAAAGACGAACTTATCAATGAGTATTGAATTACTTTGTAGTTCTCCATAAATTCGGTTTGATATTTATACTGAAAAATCTTGAGGAAGCACTTTGGGTTCAAGCCCAAGGTAGGGCAGGATAACGTCTGCCGGGCTTACTAGTAGATAATAATCTTTTAAAACTCGACCAATTTTAATTGAATCAGTTTAATCCAATTTTTCTTATATAATTTGTAACATACACTTTATGGTTAACATTGCGGTCATGGGCTTTTACAAAAAGCTTTATTACTTAGTTGATTAGGTGATATCCTAATTTTCATTTCTTATATAAAAAGATCCTAGCACATCAGTGCTCTGATAACACCTAAAAAAACTATTCCACACTGGATCACCACTGGTGATTTTTGTGGCCATCCCAACAACCTGATAGGCGGGAGCTGTATTTACCTTAAATTCGGTTTCAGCAACCCCAAAGTCATATCGAACTTATCGTTGCGCATCGGGACTCAAAAAATATTTTTTATGGAGTGTTTTGAGGTTATATTATAAACAAAAAAGAAACAAAAATCGGCTTCGTAGATGATCTTGTTTATCTTTTAAAATTTTTAAGATTGCTGAACCCAAATCTAAGTTCCAAAAACGCCCAACATATCGGCTTTCTGACATAACGCAATTTACCCCATAAAAAGAGATATTTTGGAGGTAATCTCTAAAAACTGAAATCAATTAGAAAACATTTGGCTGTACAACCTAAATTAAATTCTAATATTCATGGAATAAATTTTGAGCTTGTGGTCTTTCGTATCGGTTGATGGCCTTAAAAATAAAAAAGAACAATCGTCTGAAAAAATCTTGAAAATATTTAAATAACCTAATTTCATTATTTAATAATGATGAATATTATATCAAAATTCTAAGCTTTTAAGTCTTTTAAGAATTGCTACACTTTTTCAATATAATAATTTTTAATTTTTCAGGTAGTACTCAAGAAGCTTGGATTAAACAAAGATCCAAAGTGCATCTTTTATTTTGATTTGTTCGATTTTACAGATTTTTAGCCAATGTAATCCTCGAAATTTATTTTTATAAAATGTGGATCAATAAGTTTATTAACTCTATATAAAATTTATCAAATTCGATTTCGTAAAACTGTAGATTTTACCGAAAAAGTGGAATAATTTGTTTGTTTTTGCGAAATATAATTGTTTTTTGCAATATCTCAAAATTATTAACAGGAAAAAATGTGGACTTTACTTTCTGTTTAACCAAATTACTTTAGTACAAAAATTACTTACGAAATGCGGCACAAAAACACAAATATAGTAAAAAAATGGCGGACGTAAAGTCGGGCGCGGACGACTTTGGGATACCCTGTACCACTAGCTTGCAATAAAATCCGATTCCTTCACAAAAAACCAAAAACAGAAGAATTTTTAAACAAAAAATTTTTTTTTTGGCCGATCGTTCCTATGGGAGCTATATGATATAGTCAACCGATTTCGATCAAATTTGGCACGTTGCTTAAGTGGTCTAAAAATTTCCAAACGCCAAATCTGGTTACGATATCTTTATTAAAAAACGAAATATAGCGAATTTTTCTTTAAAAAAGTTATTTTGGCCGATCGGTCCTATGGGAGCTATATGATATAGTCAACCGATTTCAATAAAATTTGACACAGTTCTTAAATACCTTAAAAAACTTCCGAATGCCGAATTTAGTTCAAATATCTTCACAAACAATCCGAAACACATCGAATTTTGTATAAAAAACGTGTTTTTTGGACCGATTGGTCCTATGGGAGCTATATGAACTAGTCAACCGATTTGAATTAAATTTAGTATAGTGCTTAGGAACTATAAAAAACTTAAGAATGTCAAATTTGGTCTCAATATCTTAACAAACAAACGAAACACAACAAATTTTGTTAAAAAATCGATTTTTTGGAAGATCGGACCTATGGGAGCTATATGATATAGTCAACCGATTTTGTTCAAATTTGGCACATTGCTTAAGTGGTCTAAAAAATTTCCAAACGCCAAATCTGGTTACGATGTCTTTATTAAAAAAAACGAAATATAGCGAACTTTTCTTTAAAAAAGTTATTTTGGCCGATCGGTCCTATGGGAGCTATATGTATATAGTCAACCGATTTTGATGAAATTTGGTACAGTGATTAGGAACTATAAAAAACTTTCGAATACCAAATTTGGTTACGATATCTTTATAAACAAACGAATTATTCATCTAAAACTTATTTTTTTGTCGAGGTCGTCTCAAACACCCCTATGGGAGCTATATAATTTAACCCCGATATCAAAAAAATAAAATAAACTTGCCTCCTATGGAATAATATGGGATCTAATGTGAAAGTTTGGTAACTCTAGCTCTTACCATCTCTGAGATCTAGGCGTTCACACGGACGGACAGACGGACAGACGGACATGGGTATATCGACTTCTCTATTCACCCTGATCATATTTTAGGTAACTTTGGGGTGTCTCCGACGACTCCTTCTATATGTTACATACATTTTCGGCTTGCACAAACTTAATATACCCTGGGTACCATACGGTACAGGGTATAAAAGGCAAATAGAGTTATTAATGTCGATCAAAACTTAAAAAAATATAGGCAAAAATAAATCCATCAAATTCTACTTTCAATACATATTTTTGTTCTAATAAAAAAAGTTACATTGTACTGTTTCTTTAACGAAAAATCTGGTGAACAAATTTGATTTATAGAATTTAATTGTGTGAGCCTAATAGATAAATAAAAGTTGATTTTTTATTTAAATCGCCTACTGACCATAGTTTCCATTAGCACGCCGATGATCTTCAATAGGTTGAAGTGTATTACAATACGATGTATTACGATTTGATGTATTACAATTCGATGTATTACGATACGATGTAATACGATTCGATGTATTACGTTACGATTTATTACGATGCGATTTATTACGATTCCATGTATTACGATTCGATGTATTACGATACGATGTATTACGATTCGATTTATTGCGTTACGATTTATTACAATACGATTTATTACGATTCGATGTATTACGATTCGATGTATTACGATACGATGTATTACGTTACGATGTATTTTGTTACGATGTATTACCATTCGATTTATGATGATACGATGTATTATGATTCGATGTATTACGATACGATGTTTTACGATACGATGTATTACACATCTCTGTAATCAGACGTTTCCAGTTATATGCGATATATTTTTCCTCTGTAATCAATTTTTTTTTAAAAAAAATGTCAGCTATCTTAGACAAGCCAAAAATTTGTCAACAAAATTTTTTTAAAATTTTTGTATAAAGTCTTAAGTTTTTAACCACTGTGCCTGAGCGCTCCGTTCTTGTGGTCAGACTGTCGCAATCGGCGCTTCATTTTGGTCTTGGTGCCATTTTGTGTTTTTTTTCTCCATTTTGTTATTATTTGCCTTGGTTAAAATTTTTTAAGTATTTTCTGGCATTATTTATGCGCTTGAGCTTTATTTGCAACCCTATAAAACCCTGGACAGGACGTGTAGTAGTAAGTCCTACGTCCTACATCTAGTACTGCTAGTCATGCTTTGGCTTGGAAAACTTATTACGAAACTTATTAACAAAGTCAACACACTTTTGGCTTTGGCTTTGCCAAGGCACAAAAAGTTTATTATGCCGAGCAGCATTTTCCATTAAGGAGCTGCTTACCCTTTTAAGACGAAGCTTGGTTAGGGGCTGGGGGATGGGGGTTAGGCCACCACCCATGGTGTTATTGTTGCTGTTGTTGTTGCTTGGTCACAAATTTTACATTGTAAGGCGTCGGACACTTTAACGGAAATGTTGCGCATTATGAAAACTTGCGCAGATTTCCGGCACTTCCGGTGTGACATTTATTCATTATGATTGCTCATTTTTTCACTTGAACTTTTTGTTTGACCTTTTGAAAGCTTTGGATACTTTACTACTAATTGTTTGGGGGAGTTTACTCGAGCGTGCCGCTTCTTATTTGCAAATAATTAAAAACTCTACAGCGCTTTTATTATTATTATTATTCATCTTTTTTTGCTTTTACTTTGGTTGTTTTGGCGTTGATAAGGTCGAATTACGAGTTGGTAATTTATTTATTGACCTTTCTCAACTCTTACATAATTTTATTCATTTGTTTGTTGTTTGTGCTTTTTATCTCTTTTGTTTGAAGCGTTGTAAAAGTTTGGGCCAAGAAATCCTTTCAGTAGCATTTCCAATGACCCGCATTGGTTTTGTACCCAGCCAAATTGAATTGAATCAGCGAAATTCACAGCTGATGTGGGTGCTTTAGATATCGGAGTTATGGACGAATAATTAGGATTGGCGTGAATTACTGACGCTAATTGCGGGAAAAAGTGGGTTGACTTAGAAGTAGGTGCTTTTGGGTAGCAACATTTTTTTGGGCTTTTTATCGAATATATATGGTATAAAAGCTTTGCCATCAAAACGTAAAGCTGTCAAAAACACTTCATATATATTATACAAAAGATACAATTTTTGATCATAAAAGAAGGAAAAATTATACATGAAACTCTAGAAAGTTTGAAATGATTTAGCGTCAACACTCGTCAAATCGACGATGCTTGATTTTCTTGTACAGTTGTTGTTGAAGTAATATTTTGTAGACGGTATTGTGAATTTCGATGGGAGTATATATATTCCTTTATTCATATTCTGTAAAAGCGTGAATTTGTTATATGAAAGCTCAAAGTAATCATAGGGTGTCTACAAATTTCTACTTCTGTCTTTTGCCAATAGTTTGAGCTGGTTCCATGTCATATGTTGACCAGCTCCTTCATTTCGGACCATTTTTATCCAGGTGTTTCGGGGTCTTCAGTGGCGTCGATACCCCTGCGGTTTCCACTCGAGTGTTGCTCTTGGAATGTCTTGGGATGGGAATAGCTTTGAAATCTTGTTGACGTTGCAAAGCAACAGAAACGAAGTAGAGCGTGTGCTTTTTTTTCCGGAAAGGGTTTCTCACAAAGAGGTGGGGCACTGCGACCAAAAGGTCTTTTAAACCAACCCATAAATTAAAGCATAAGACTTTCCGCTTCCCGCATGAATAGCAGTAGGTCTTTTGTTGGTATTGACCTGAGATGTAAGGGACTAATCCGTTCTTTTCCCATGTGACAGACTATGTCCCATACAAGCACTGGGCAGTCACAGATAATATGTCTGGTGGTTACACCGTCCTCGAGACAGACTCTGCACTCTGAATAGTCCTATTGGCCAATTTCATGTAGATGGTATCTATCAGTGTGGTGGCCAGATAGGTAAGCTACCAGGAGCATTAGGTCCGCTCTGGCCAGACCTTTTGTCTTGATTGTATCCAGAGAGGTTTGGCAAGCACTATTGCTTGACGAAGCCTCGAATAGGAGAACCAGTATCTCCTATGCTCTCCTGCAGCCCATTTGCTTATCATGGTTTGGATTGTGGACCAACCAATACCAAAAAACGGCGAAGGAGATGTAGTCAGGGTGGAGGCACCCTGTCGTGGTAGATCGTCAGCGATCGTGTTACCATCCACTCCCGAGTATCCAGGCACCCAATATACCACGACTTTGTTCCAGGCTGACAGGGCTTGAAGATACTTATGACATTCTTTGACTATCCTGGAGGAAATGCTTCAGTATGATAATACCCTAATAACAGCTTGGCTATCTGAATAAATGAATGTTTGCTCCCCTAGTTCCCTTGAGAAGGATACTAAGGTCGCAGATCTCTATGGCATGAATCTTCACTTGAAAGACGCTGGGTCAGATGTCCATTGCGGTAGGGACTCTGGTGCTGGGTCCAAAGACTCTAACACCTACACGCTGTTCAGTTTTGGACCCATCCGCGAACCATTGTTGCCACCGGAGGTTTCCGCAGGTGCTGCCATCAGCACAAGTCTCTTGATGACTTAATGATACAAAGAATTTTACAAGGTGCCGCAAACAATCGGATCGGGCTCACTTCTTGTATGGTAGCTATGTGAAATATTGGACCAATTTTGATCAAACTTCACATAAATATAATGACTGACATAAACTCGTCTGCAATATTTTGTTTTGAAAATCCCTAATTTGTCAAATTGCCAAAAATTATTTATTGCTCGTTACAGTACTTTCAAATATCCATACAAAATCTAACTTCCGCGCTAGCTGCTTTATATATTTGCTATCTCTGATTTTCTATCTGTAATATGATTGATTGAATCCCCTATCATGGGTAGTGACAATATTTGCAAAATAGACAAATTAATATAATCTATATCACACAAAATGTTTCGCCCACATATTGTCTGCTAAAAATATTAAAAATGCCTGACAATAATGATAAAATTTTTATAGCTTCCATATGTTGGGTCATTCATTCCTACCCCATCGAGGGGGAGGTTCAGCTTGTCAAACAAATGTCAAGTTTGATATTCATTGATTTTATTGCGTGGGATTTTAACCAACTTAACCAAACGAACTAACAAGAACATACAAAAAGCGGATTGTATCTATATCTATATGAATGGGCTTATGTGTGAGTGTGTATCTGTGTTTAGGGTAAACATATGTATGTATTTGTATATCTGGAGCCGGGCAATTGTGGTATCCTATTAAATATGAGTGGACTTCAACGCAAAATGCAATAGAAAACACACACTTAAACACACAAACGTGCATGTATTTGGTATGCGTGCTTGTGTGCGTGTGGGTCAGTGTGCCCGTGTGTATATATACTAAATAAAAGACTGACCAAACGATTTTATGGGTTTGGTTGTTATTATATTTTTTCATTGCTATTAATATTTATTGCAAATTTGTTGCGTTTTATTTTCGCTTCAGGCGTTAGAAAAACAAATCCTCTGAAGGAGTAGGCAAAACTAAACATTGGTTACTATATATTATGTATAGCTATTAGAGAAGAGAATGGGAGAGAAAATTTGAAAGCGGTTCAGCCGTCTCGAAATTTAGATTAAGTATTCCTATTCCGATTCACAGAATTGAACGCATTCTTCGTTTCATTTCTCGAGATGTCTTCGCGTGGATTTGGTACCTCCAAAATACTTATGCTATCTGCCGAAGCAGGAGGATTTTTCGTGTCGAGACGATAACCTCTTGGAATAGTGTTTCCATTGTTGTTACTTTCCATGCTTAAACATCGATTGAGGCTGAGGTCGCTGGGTGATGAGGCCAAACTCGGTACGCATAACACGTTTGGAGAGCGAGCCGTTCGATCCGAGACAGACGTCCGCTTACGCAAAGATTGCCGTTGATTGATGATCCGCCTTTCAATGCGTACTCTCTTTAACCCATAGACCAAGTATGTTAGGTTAGGTTAGGTTACACTGGCCAAAAGGTTTAGGTCCTTAGCTGTGCCAGGTTGGAGGTTATTACGCGAAGTGATGGTCGGTTAAAAATTTGACTTTTTTGGCGAAATTAAGTAGACTGCCAACTTGCAGCCTGGCCACCTCTTCTAGACCGACAAACGTTCTCCTAGGTTAGTCAGACGATGTCTAGAGATGGCTGGGCAGTCGCAAAATACGTGTGTTAGGGTCTCAGGGACTTTCGGATCCCTGCAGATCCTGCATAATTCGCTTGTCGTTAGTCCCATCCTATGCGCATGCTTCGCTAAGAGGCAATGTCCTGTTAGCACACCCGTGATGGTTCTGCATTCAGTGCGTGAGAGTTTGATTATAAAATTACTTTGTTTTCTGCCCGTAATGATCCAGCATGATTTTCGTTGTGTGACAGCTGTCTAGATTTTTCCATCTAGCTTCAGCTCTGCGCTTCATGTTGCACTCCAGCATAACGTAGAGATGTTTGATCGGTCGGCGTACTTCGTGTATTTGTCCCTCCGGAAGCTCAACACCGCTTTTGGCAATTGCATCCACCATTTCATTCCCCATTATGCGTTTATGTCCAGGCTCCCAGTAGATATGCAGTTTACGAGCCGCAGCTAATCTCTGGATGACTGCCTGGCATTTAAGGACATGGAAGGAGGATGTACAGTGCGATACAATAGCCATGATAGCGGCTTGACTACCTATAAAGAGGTTTACCCTTGCTGTAGTTGAAGTGTCGGTGCATGCCAGCTCAGCCGCCTTCATTGCGGCGAATACCTCAGCTTGAAAGATGCTGCAGTGGTCCGGAAGCCTGTAACTTTGACTTACGTTAAGCTCCGAACAGTATACTCCAGCACCAACACCCTTTTCCATCTTTGAGCCGTCAGTAAATAAGTTATAGGTATTGTGACTGGGTTTTAGGCCTTTACGCCAGCCGTCTTCTTCCATCGTCACCTTTACCCTTTTCCAAATTGTAGGCGCGGTATGACATAGTCAATTTCGTCAGAGAACCACCGTCCTATTAAACTATGTCCGAAGCGAATGTATTTAAGAAGACCCGCCGCTTTTAGGCGCCCAGCTGTACGAGGTCGATTGGTACCAAGTATTTTGGAATGGCCTAAAAAAATGAGAGCTCCCTCTCTTGTTAGCCCTCACCAAGACTTCCACACGTGTTGGTTACCGTATCTTTATCTAGGTTGCTCAGGTTACCAGGGTGTACCACGTGGAGGTAAGAGTAGGAATTGAGTGCTGAGCCTGCCGATAACAGGATACTATCGGAGATGTCAGCACCTCAGGAGCACTCATGATGCCCTATGCTCCACTGGAAGTCAAGGATGATAGAAGAACGCATTCCTTCAATTTATCTTAGTCCTGAATTAGTCATGAAATTATTCCTGAATTTTCAGTATCAACTACACATTTATTTGTCACAGAATTTAACACTTTCCTTCAACTTGACTCAGGCCTGAATTAGTCATGAATTCATGTCTGGATTTTTAGTACCAGACAATAATCTACGCCTTCATTTGTCACTCTATTTAACACATCCCTTCAGCTTGGCTCAGGCATGAAATCATGCCTGATTTTTCACTACCACCCAATACTCCCTCTTCCCAGTCATTTGTCACTGGTTTGAGTGTATCCTTGCATGCTTCGCTTCAGGTTAACCAAATCAATTTAATTGCACTCATTTTGGGTTCTCTTTGAATTTGTTGCGTAAATTGCCAAACAAAGTGAAATATTTGTATATATTTGAATGCCTTTTGGCTTTAATAATACAATCAAAGGATCCAAAAACACAAAAGCAGCAACAAAAATTCTATTAATTCACATGCTTTGTAAAAGAAACAAAAATGGCGCACTATAAAGGCAAAAACAAAAAGAAAGCCATTTTGTGCACATTGCGCACGTAACAAACGCGCGGCATGTGTATGTGTGTGTGTGTTTGTGTTTGTGTGCGTGCCGCACAACAATTTGAAGCTGAAATTAAATTTTCCATTAATTGCATAAAGAATTCGCCAAAATAAAAACAAAACAAAAAAGGCAAACAAAATCACTTTAAATTCATGACTCAGCAAAAGCTGCTCTCTTTTGGGACTATGAGCATTCACACACACACACACACTCATGTATACATATATATACTTGTTTATATATGTGTATAGAGCCTAAATGTAAATGCGTCTAGTACACTTAAGAATTAGAATTGTATTTTTCGGTAATAAATTAGGGCAATGCGCTACTCTGGGCCAAAAAGGTTTTCAAGTCTTGACTCTTTAATTTATGTGACTTGGGCTAGGTCCTTGCATCAGTTGTCTGCTCGACTAACTCTACAAGTCTATCTCGTTTTAGGTGTGTGCGTGTCACTGGCGTGGATAGCTTTTTATATCAAGGGGGATTATAATTAACAGTTTTTAAATTAATTTAAAAAAATTGTTTGGGGGTTAAAAATCGAGACTATTCGAAGCCTATTTTTGCGTTGTACTGTACTCGGAAGTTGGAAGAAGAGTAGGTAAAAGTTTGTAAAAAGACCTGATAGACTTGTAACTCAATTTGACCTTTTTCAAAAATTTTGCGGAGTTGAAAAAACTGCAAAGCACCACAAAAATATCCTAGAGCCTTAGAGAAGTAGTCACGTTGTTTCCTGTGCCAAACGCAATATCTTTTTATTCCGTTTTTAGTGTTAATTTAAAATTAAACATATCATAATATTCTGAAATATCCATTTCGGTATTTTTTTTCTGGATGGACCGTGAAACAAAATTACATTTCGTCAGGATATTCGGTAAGGAGTTAGTTATATTAATTAGCTAGTAGCTGTTATGACGCATGTGTGTATGCCTGCCTCATTTCGTTACGTGCCGATTTTATCCTCATTTCATTTTAAGCTTCGTAAAAAAATCTATTTAAATTTATGACAAGAGCTTTGTTTTAATTTATTTATAGTAAGTTATCCATTTCGCAATGTAAATAGTTTTGTTTCAGTTTCATTAATCTTTTTTGTGAATCAGTCAAACCGGTGATTGGGTGGGGCTGCAACCTGTCGCCATCAGGGATTGACGTCTCTACTCTTTTTATTTTTTCCGCACGCTTGTGCTGTGGAGCGCATAGTGTGCATCAGAGAAGGGCGGACGTTTAAGACGATTGGTGTACCTTTCAAAACAAACACTGGTGTCAGGAAAAGATGGCTCGCATCTCCACTACTATTCAATATAGCAGTTCACGGGGTAATGAGTGATGTATCGAAGTTTAGGCGTGGGATTACGTGAATTCTCACCTGTTACTTGGAAGATCTGGACTACGCCGACGACATCTGTCTAATCTCTCATAAACTTAGTGATATCCAGGGCAATTCCAGTGCGCTGGAGGCGTGAATTTGCGGTCTTGCAAAGTTATGGAAGAGCATCGTGGCAGCATGTCGGTAGCCGCAGCCGTTGTAGCCATGGTGCGCTGCGTTGCCGCACTATCTCTTCCCATCTATGTCGTATGCATTATACCATTGTGCGAGAACTTACACTCTGGCATGTCTCCTAGACCAGGGGATGTTATCCAACTGCCTAACTGGCTATACGTGATTTGGACAAAGCTGGTGTCGTTGTGATGATCGATCCCCTGATTTACGGACAGCAGTTTTACAAGCCACGTCTGGTTGTGGATGTGGCAACTCTGGGCACGGGTGTTAAGAAGGCGGTAGGAGGCGGCGCAACGGGAATCTGATCCAATTCCCATTATGTATGGAAACAATTCCAGAGCGCTGACTCGTTAACGGCGATCGCCTTTGGCATTGCTACAAACGCCAAGTTACCGATGAACTTGGTTATGATCTCAGCAATAATGGACGTGGCTTCGCCAGCTCGTCGTCTCGGTGCTGCCATATTGCACGAGCTAGTGCCATGTTTGGATTGGGCCCATTTGGATATCCGTGGTACCGGCCTTCTGTCCAAGAGTGGACTAATATCCTATTTGTCGGCAGACCGCATGACTGAATGTCCTACTCCAACGCTCGTTCAATTTCTAATGTAATTTTTGGCTGTGCCAGTGTGTTGTAATTAAAATCGTAAAATAAGTATAAAAAAATTTTCTAAATAATTATTAATGTCATACTTTTGAGAGAATAGTTGAAATAAACTGATGAAATTGGCAATTTTTTGTTGAGTGTTTCCGAAACACTAGTTTAGTAGCAACCTAGATATATTATTGAAAAAACTCTTAATCTTTGCACTTCTACACATGTTAGTAAAAATATTAATATTTTAAAAAAAATATATCCGAACCGAAAACTTTTTGATTAATTATTTGAAGATTTAGGAATCGTCAGCGCCAACCAATGCCAAGATTTTATCAAAAAACTTCCACACAAGAATACCATTGGAGTATGCCCAAATTATT
>JBAMAX010001016.1:0-61659 GCA_037043745.1 Chymomyza amoena
CATGCAAAGCTCAGCATTTTTTTTGTAACGTAACGCCATACATATGAGGGAAACGATGGTTAGTTATCCTTTCTTTTATTTTACAAAATATAGCGCAACCTAATTGCTAAGCATAGATTTTTTTTTTAATATTTGCCTTCTCTTTTTATAATTTTATAAGCGTAACGTCACGCCAAAATAGAAATGCCTATTTAAAATAATATCACGCCTGCGTTAGTCGCACCAGAAAAACACGTACAAACTTGAAAATGCTTCTTTTTTCGTATGCAGCACTAAAATCTTTTCGGAATTTCAAAGTTTTAAGAAAATTTCAATAACGTCACGCTAAATAATAAAAATATGATGCATGAAAACTTGAATAACTTTATTTTAAGTTATGAAAAAAAGTCTTGCCATTACCAAAATAATTGACGCATTCAACAAAATTTCAGATTTAGTTATGCAAGTCAAAACTGAATTTTTTATTTGTAACGTAACGCCAAGTATAGGATAAAAACGATGATTATCTTTTCTTTTTTTTTACAAAATGTAGCGCAACCTAATTCCTACGCACAGAATTTTTTTAAAATATTTTCTTTCTTTTCTTTTTTGTTATTTTACAAACGTAACGTCACGCCAAAAAGCATCGCCTATAAAAAATGATATCACGCCGGCATTAGCCCTACCAGAAAAACACGTAGAGGCTTGATAAGACTTTTATTTATGATTTTTAGCACAGGAATCGCATTCAACTTCTTTTCGTAATTTGATAGCGTTTCAAAGAGATCTTTTGTAATAAAAATAATTCAAATATATTTTGAAATCTAAGCGGAGAAGCAGTTCCGATTTTAATAATTTTAAACATTCTCAAAAAAATGTTTAGGCTGAAATGAGCTAGGGATAAAATATTTTAAAATTCCGATTTATATACTTTTAACATTCTTAAAAAAATTTTTAGGGCGCAAAGAACTAGGGATAAAATAAAATAAATGTCATAAATTTAAATATTTTAAACAATTAGTATTAAAAAATAAATTTTAAGGCGCAAAGATTTGCGGTTGTATTTACAAATTTTTTAAAATATAAATTTAATTTTTGTCAAGGAAAGTTTGTGTGTTGTTTCACGAAGTATGGGTTTCAGTTCTTTGAAAAACGCAACTTTCAAACTTCTTATAAATATATAATAATACGCCTTCACTTTTGTTGGGATATAAATATAAAAAAAAAAATTATATTAAAATATTGTCTAAAGAAACTCCAGCTTTAACATAATCTCAAAAATGAGCTGATTCGAAGTTTATCTTTGAACTCTAAAATGTGGGGGATTGTTGGGACTAAGATTCGAAATCAGCGACTCCTCAAATTTTCGTTGAAAATCATAAAGAGAAACAAATTTTATGTGGTTTATGGAGGTTATATGAAAAAAAGAGCTAACTAGAAGTTTATCTCTGAGCTCTGAAATGTGGGGGTTTGTTGGGACTAAAATTCGAAATCAGCGACTCCTCAAATTTTCGTTGAAAATCTTAAATAGGAAAAAAATTCTATGTGGTTTATCGAGGTTATATGGAAACACTTTTTTGGATCTTGAATTCGGATTCAAACTTTACAGCGAGAACAAAAATCTTCGATAAAAATCATAAATAAACTATTTTTTATGTAGTTTTTGGAGGCTCTGTTTTATATCCCGGATTCCGATTTAAAATTTATTGCAACTCCATAAATCATAATTACCTTCTTTAAAATTTAAATAGAAAACTTTTTTTTGTGTTTTTTTTTATATCGGAATGTTTTTTTTTGGATCTCGGATTCGGATTCCAATTTTATAGCGACTCCAAAAAAACTTTGTTGAAAATCATAAATAGAAAACAAATGCTATGTCGCTATTGGAGTTCTTATGGAAACGCTCTTTTTTGGATCTCGGATTCAAATTTGATAGATTTTTGGAGAATCTTCATAGAAAATCGTAAATAAAAAAAAATTTTCAGCCTGAAGGTCTACGTAGCCCTGGCCTCAAAACCTTTATATTTTAGAATTAAATTCTGATTTATAATAATATAAATAAAAAATAAATAAATAAGAAAACATTTTTATGCAATTTTTGGAGGTTATATCGGAACGTTTTTTTTTTTTTGATCTCGAATTCGGATTCAAATTTTACAGCGAGAACAAAAATCTTCGATAAAAATCATAAATAAACTATTTTTTATGTGGTTTTTGGAGGGTTTATCGAAACGCTCTTTTTATATCCCGGATTCGGAATCAAATTTTATTGCGACTCTAAAAAAACTTTGGTGGAAATCATAAATCGAATAAAATGCTATGTCGTTATTGGAGTTCTTATCGGAACGCTCTTTTTTGGATCTCGGACTCAAATTTTATAGGTATTTGAAGAATCTTCATTGAAAATCATAAATAGGAAAAAAAATTGTTTTTTAGAGGTTATATCGGAACGCTTTTTTTAATCTTGGATTCTGACCAAGTTTATACAAGTTTTTTTTTGTGGCCCTTTGGTATATTTAAAAAATCTATACTTGTAGATCTAACACCAAGAAATCCCATAAAAGTATAATATTTCTTAAATAAATAAAGCACTCGGATAGCATTATTTAGAACTTCAATAATACTTGGCAACAACTAAAAGCACAGCCGCAAAGCCTAAAGCTAGGAAAAAAAGCTACTCCATACTTCATACATTTCAAAGTCATATATCATAAGCACAATCCAACTTGAAACCAGTTTTTATTATAAAACAAAACGTTTGGATTTTAAAGATAAGCAACGCTTTTTAGTTTTAAAGATACATAATCCCATGATTACTTGTTTATATGGCGTTTGTTTCGAAAAGATTAGTTGTCACATAATGAGTAAGCAGATTTTATATTTATTATAAACTTAGATCCAAGTGTATAGAAAATTCGTCAGCCTAAATATCTTTTTTTATTGCTCGTGATTTCTTTGTTGCATGCTCTAAGGTTTCCTTATAAGTAAGTAACTTAGTTTACTACCACCAGTTCCCAGTTGCAGCCCTAACTCTCCTCTTCCTCCCTTCTCTACATAATACTCTATAATATTTATGTTGGTTGCAACTCCAAACGCACATAAAATGATGAATGTGGCACTCAAAATACTCAAATGAAAACTCTAGAAGACGCTTGCTTAGCTTCTTTGAGTCGCTGCTGCCTTGACAGCTGGCAGCGTTGACGTCGCTGTCGCAGTTGACGTTGACTGCGAAGTTTTGCTGCTCTAAAAGTTGTTGGGTTAGTTTTTTTGTGAGCTGTATTTGTCTTTTGTTGTTGTTGTTGTTGCTAGTGCTGTTGACTTTTGCTTGGTTTGGCTTGTTTTTGGCTTTGCTCTGCTGCTCTGCGTTGTGTGTACTTTGATCGTATACGACGACGTATCCTTGGTGATCCTTTAGGTATGCGCCTGTCTGCAAACACAAATGCTCTCTCTCGATCTCTTATTCTCCCCGTTCGCTCTCTGTTGCGCCCAAATTGCGCGTGCCTTTGCGCACATTCCCGAACGTAAGCGACAAGTTTTTGTTTCTATGCGCTGCCGACTGCGCTGCCAGCGTCGTTTAATTTTTTTTTTCGTTTGTTTCATTGTCAACATATGTATTTATGTGCCATATAAGTACGCACAGTCGGCGCTAATAATATTCGTGCACTCAAGTATTTCTTGACAAAATCAAATCAAATTATGTGCTTACATTTTTTTATTAAGTTATTTCATTTAGAATCTATCAATTGAACAATAAAAATTATTTTGGTTATTGGAAATAAGTAAATTAAAATTAATTTGCGCCAACCATGGGAATTAAATGATTAAGCAGGGGTTAAATAGAGAATTTTTGTATGTATTTCTACATATATGAATAAAGGATATGGGAACTCCAAGGTATGAAATCTTTTCAGACATGTAACGTCCATAGTAATATTTATGAGATTATTTGCCAAAATTTTTTTTTGTCTAGGTGTATTTGAGATATCTTGCTAATTCCATCCCTAACATATGGTATGTCATGTCTATGTGAACTTCTTGGCTGCTGACAAACCAAAAAGGCTACGAATCGACATCTGAAGAATCTTTTGTTTTTCACAACAAAGATAATTTATCCAGATTTCATTAGAAGTCTTAAGGTTGTAGTTCTGTTGGGCAACCTAAATAAAAAGTATTTCTTTAACAAAGTTACAAAGAATATAAAAAAAGGAGCTTATCCGATTTTGATTGTTTTCTTTTATAGCTTAAATTTTTAAACCAGTGTCGGATCCTCGGGGGTGGTTTTCGTGTCAGAAAAATTACGAAAGTCAAAAGTTCGAAAAATGGTATGAAAGTCTTTTGCGATCTCAGATATACATACTCTTCGAATTGAAGAATCCCCTCTAAGACCAAATCCTATATCCGCTCCTGTTCTAAAAACTTGGGACTTAATGATTTATTTTCTGACCAAAAATTGATTTGCAATTAATTGTTCTGTTTTTTGGGAATTCCAACTAATTTCGCAAACAAAAAGAAAGTTAAACTTAGGAAAGGTTCAAATTTTGACTTCATCTAGGTTTAATGATTAAAAATACTTATAGGTTTTTTATATCCAAAAATTCTAAGTAATTAATCGTTCCGTTTTTCGCAAATCTAAACTATTTGTGCATAAAATGAGAATTTTAAAAAGTTCCTCAATGGCTCAAATATAATTTGTGCTTCTGTCAGATCTGAATAAGCTGCATTTTTCTTAGAATTTTAAATTTCTATTTATGCAGAAAATGAGCAGTTAAAAAAAATCCGCAATGGCTCAATTCTAATTTTTGTCTAGGCAAGATCGTTTTGAGACTTATCAACTCTAAATAAGCTATATTTGTCATTAATTTTAAATATCTATAAAAAAACGACGAAGTGGACGAAGCGAGAAAGAAATTAAAAATTTTTTTTTGATCAGAGTCCCGCAGCACATAAATTTCAGTAGTTGATTATTATAAATTTTGTGACGAAAAATTATTATCTTTTTATTTAGAAAATGGTATAATTTTTTTTAAATTTGTAGAGATCTGATTTTGTTTTAATTTTTTGAATTCTTAATTTTTTTTTCTAGTCTTCGGACTTTTTATGCAATAACTACAAACTCGCGTGAGACACTCCGAACTCTATCGGAAAGTAAGCTTTTTTCTGATCCGAGTCCTCTAGAAAAAATTTGGGTCCGGTGAAGATTATTGACGGTCCCGAAGCTCATAAACTTCAATCGTCCATTATTATGGATTTTCCGATGTAAAATTATTATTATTATTATTAGAAAATGTAATTATAATTTTTAAAGATCTGATATTTTTAAACTTTCGGAAAATCAAAATTTTTTCTGAATTCTCATAGAACTACGGCCTTGGTGGAAAGCCTCCTTCTTTTTGTAAACTGTTTAATAATTAGTTTCAAAATTCCAAGTTTTGTAAGTGCCGAAAATGTAATTTTTCTTTTTAAATATGAATCATATAAAATTAAAAAATTGATTTTTGCTTGTAAAAAACTAAATAAAATTTGTTTATTTTGAAAAAGCGATTTTTTAACCCTTATCGTATCTTTTTATGGTAAATTACACCTATTTTGATATATTTTTTTTTAGGCAAAACCTATGTTTATTATACTTATAGACATATTTAATTATTTATTTAATATTGTAACTTAGAAAATAGTTCTGAAAAACAAAGTTATTTAAAGCCAGAGCAACATAAGCCTGAAGGCCTATTTTATATACATATTTATACTATTTGTATAGCAAGTAATATTTTTCAAATAAAAACTATAAAATTATTCTTTGGAAAAAAATAACCTTAATGGATTAGAAGTGGAAAATATTTTAAATCAAGTTAAGATTTTATATAATATAAAAAAAAAATTTAAGCGTTACGTACATTAACTCAAAATATTCTTAAAACTTTTTATGTCCTAAAAAGTATTCCAAAAACTTGCCAAAATCATGGCTTTATACGAATATTAAATAAAAATTATTATGTTATTTTTGACACCGCAAAAATTCTTGAACTAACCAAAAACGTTACTGTTTTAGGAAGTAGGAAACATTTAAAGCTAAGTTTTTTAGGTCCGGACTTATTCTTTGTATTAATAAAGAAATCATAAACTTTTTCTTTCATTTTTATTTTTTTTCTTTATTTATTTTTTATTTTTTTATTTATCTATTATTTTTTTCATCACGAAAAACCCGGTGAAGCCACAAGTTGTTAGAGTAAAGCCGTCTCAAAATATGTTTAGACGAGTGTACGAAAACTATTTGCTCCCACTGTTTGCATGTACATATGGCTGTCAAAGATTTGTCTGCTAGCAAGCAGTATACCAAAAAAAAAAAAAGACGAAAAAAAACCTTTCCACTGCTTTTCAGTCTGCGCTTAAGACGCGCTTCTTGTAATAACGTCGCACCGGAAGTTATAGAGTTATAGTAGTTGTACCAAGTTTTATTATTGTTCGAGCAAGTGATCGCTTAGATGCCCAGTTGACTGACTGTCGACGCGTGTGAATGACCCAATTAAGCCGCAGATAACTCAACTTGGCTCAGCTCGGCTCAACTCGCTCCGCTCAGCTCAGTTCGGTTCAGCTCAGCTCCAAAGCTGGCTTAATGCGAGTTATAGCTGCCGTATGTAGGTGGCTTTTCAACGAGCTCACAATACACAATGGACGTAGCTCTGGAACAGGTTTTGCTTAAGGTACTTACTCCGTACATACATACACAGTATTGTATCTATGTGTGCTTGTATCTCTGAGATCGAACATTTGCTGAGCTGGAAAGTGTTGCAGCTACTGACTGCATGCAACAGCGGCAGGCAGCCAAGGCAGCTCGTTCAACATTTTTGTATTAAATATTTCGCACCATGTTCTGCATTTCGATTTCCGATCAACGTCGTCTCCTGTAGTATATTGTCGCCTCATGGGGCAGGCGGCATTCGAAATATTTTGTCGTTGACTCAGAGTCAGTTTAGTTCAGACAGCGGCTTGAGGTCAATGCTGGGCCCGAAAAACAGGTTCCGCCTTGACCACTTCGCTCCGCTCCGCTCCGTTTTGCTGCTGATTCTGACTTTATCTCTGTTGCTGTCTCTCCGTTGTGTTGTTGTTGGTTCACAGCTTTTGCGTGCTCATAAGGTTCGCAGTTTTTTTTTTGGTCTGACTGCGTCTGCTGTTGCTGCAGTTCACCCACTCGCTGTATATGGTACATCATGGCTTATGAAGAAGAAGTTCACCCTTGCAAACAAACATCCCTTTTTCGGAAAGAGATTCAGCAGATGCGTCAATAACCGCCCTTAAAAAGCTGCACCCCGTAATGCACAAGACCCGAAAAAGGGAATACAAGAAAATGAAATGTAGTGTGTAGTCCAAAAGCCGTAAAGTAAAAAAGCAAGCAAGTGACAGCAGATATGGAGACACGAGGGTCAATTGAGAAGTAAGCAAAGAAGGTGCAAAATTTTTTCGAAATACGTTAGTATTTTATAGAAAATTTTTTTCGATACACGGAGCAGTATCTTGATACGATAGGATTATATAGAAAATGTTTTCAAAATATGGACAGAATCTGAATAATTTAGGATTATATAGAAAATTAATTTTCTTGAGGAAAACTTGTCATCAAATCATTTGAATCAGGATTCTTATACTGCTTTTGGGCCTTAACACAAAAATTCCAACATTTTTCAAATATTTACGAAATTGGTGAGCTGTAAAATATACAGATCTTCTTTGAAGCTAAAAATTTAACCGTGCGGTCCACAAATTTTTGATGTCTTCCAATAGTTTGCTTTTCCAATGTGTTTTTTTTCAACGATGATGATTTGAATTAGTATTCTTTCTACCATGCCATTGTTTCAAAGATGGTAAAAGATATTTGTCAGTGAATGCAGAATCTGAAGTAAAAGCTAGGTATCCATTATTTATTGTGTACCCTTTTCCCATAACGGCATTATCCCCATTCCTTCCTTAAATCACTCTGATGGTTCCAATACCTTGGAATAATATTTTTTCGATTTCACTTAATATGATTTATTATGTAGTTAGGCAAAGTTTGCGGCCCAGAGGTTGTGGACTCGAAGCATGATCCTGCACTTTCCCCTTTTCCTATTTCTCTAATTCTTCCTGTCTTTTCCTATATCCTTATCCCTTACTCCCATTATTGGTATCACAAAAGACCTGTTCTTGGCCTAAGTGAGTTGGGTCGCTAAGTCCCAGCTGCCGCTTTAACCTACCCCTACCCAAAGCTTAGCCATTGGGATAATTCCTTGCTTTAATCAGTTAAAATCTGTCCAGCTACACTCTCCTATTGGAGCATAAGACGTCAACAATCCTACGAATTCTGACTCTGTTTAACGCTTCGCTTTAATATCACTTCAGAAGTATGGCATCAGATACGTGCTGAAGCACCCGGTCGCCGATTGCCTTGCGGGTCCCATCGCAATGCTTGCTTTGGAAAGCTCCTCGAAAATATTCGCGAATTTTGACCAATCCATTTCCACCTTCTTCACTTAATTTCTACCACTACTTGTGTCTGTTGAGTACGCTTCCAGATGACTTCGTTCTGTCCTCATGTCCAACAGCTTTGAATAATATTTTTCGATATCGTTTAAGGTGTTTCAATTTAAGAAGAATGCTTGTCGGATTTCATATAATTTCTTTATGTTTTTATGGTTGTTTAAGCCGAATTGTAGTTCGATAACTCCCAGCATGTCTGTGTTTCGATATAACCTCAAAAAACGCATTATTACAGTTTATCTCTGAACTGGATTACTGACAGATCCGTCTTAGCCTTCTTATGTGCCAAATCATTAGTTAGAATCTGTCCAAAAGCTTTGTGTAATATTTTTCGATATTCTTTAGGGGTTTATACAAACAAAAGACTACGTGTTGGATCTAGAGATCAGAGCATGGTTTCTTTATGTTTTTATGGTCATTTAAACTGAATCGTAAAACAAAAAACGTGTTATTACAGGTTATTTCTCAATTGGATTCTTGACAGATACGTCTTAGACTTCTTATGTGCCCATTCCTTAAAGGTATTCCACTACTTGGAGTGTTACTGTGGAATCGGATATCAAACTTTAATTTATGACGAGGACCCTTTTATTATATTCAAATATGGGTTTAATACCACCGTCATTTGCAATCTCGTTCAGCTTCACTCGTCCATCCTGCACTCCCATAGCGTGCTTTTAGCCAACGATTTATGGGTTGGTGAGTTCGTGAGTAATTGTTCTGCTGCCTCCCAATTATAGGGGATGAAGTCCTCCGCGATTTGCTTTTGAACTTGTATGTTGTTTTCTGAATGTTATTCATTTTAGTCGAATATTCAAAGCTTATACTTAAATAGTTTTACTGCCCTGTTTCTTGACTAGGTCAATTAAACTTCAAGCTGCCCTCTCTCTATTAAGCAAATTTCCATTTATGGTCTCTCTTTTTCAAAACGCTAACAATCGAACTATGTTTAACCAAAAAATTTGAAGCCTTTCTCGCAACTGTATTAATCAAAGTAGCTGGCTTACACTCGATAAATATTTTACTGCCCTGTTTCTTGCGTAGGCCAATTACTTTTTAACCTACCCTCGTTTAAGTAAATGTCTATTTATGATCTTTTTTTTTTGCTCAACTCCGTACGCAGCTATCCAAAACGCTTACAGACCAACTTTCGAACAAAACAGACCAACCAGTGTTGCCCTACGTTTTTTTTTAAATAACACAGTTGGCTGTAGCAAGGCCAGCAGTGAGCTTATAATACTTTTCAGCCACCCCTCGCACAATAAACAGCTACATAACGCGCAAACCGCAAGAGCCATGCCATGCCATGGCTGCTGACATAGCTGGCTATAGCGTAGCGTAGTGTCCCGCATTTGGAGCTCGGCTATCCCGAAAATTTATGCCCCATTCCAGGTGTTGAGCGTACGCTGCATAGCAGGCGCACAGCTGCCACATGGAGGCGCCGCTAGTCGCCGTTTTCGTTGGTTGCCATTTCCCCAGTTATGTCTCTCTTCACTTGCCACTTGCAGTTTGTAAATGTTGCACACACGCGAGGCAACAGCAACAACAACACAAACAACAACAACAACAACCGCACCGGTTTTGCTTCTCCATTTTATTTGCTTTTCCATTGCATTGTATTGCTTTGTATTGTACTGTGCGTGTGTGTATGTGTGTGTGTGTGTATCTGAGTGTGTGCTTATATCTTTGGCTGTGTGTGTGCGTAAAGTTGGTGCTTTGCTTGTGCTTTCTTTCTCCTCGCCTGATTCGTTGCAAGCATTGCTGCATCTTGCTGCGGCTGCAAGTTAGTTATTATTGGCAGCGCACTTGCTGCCTCTTTGCCACAGCAGCAGCAGCGGCAGCGGTCGCAGCAGCAGCAACAGCTGCACATCTTGGAGCTCCTCTCTTTCTCTTTGCGCTGTTTTACCAGAAAATGTTGGAACAACGAAAAAAAAATAAAACCCCCAACTGAAATGCTGACTAGACATTGAGGTTGAAGCATAATGCATTCATATCTTTCTATGTTTTATGGCTAATTGTTTTGTAGCACAAAAAAGACTGTACTCTTAACTCTAAGACGGAACTGGAGTTGAAGCTACGTTCGAATGGGGTCTTTAAATGGATTAACTGAGAACCTTATGTACTAAATAATAATTGAGTTAGCTCGCTACTAATATAACGTTTTTTAAGCCACTACACTCTCAAGAAAAATTATATTAGAGCCATTCTACATTTTAGACCAACTTAATGTACTAAAAAATCTTTGAATATTTGAAATTTCCTAAGTTTAGGGCTTTTTGATTTTATTAGCATAAAAGAATCTTACTTAAAGACTTAAAGATTTTCAAGCTACTAACTACTGAGTTAGCTACTATTTTATTTAATTTTTTTATTTTATTTATTTTAATAATTATAAAGTAGAAGCTAATTCTAAAAGTTATACAAGTTTAGGCCGACTTTAGGCTGATTTTAGACTAATATATATGCTTATATTTATGAAATATCTAGCACTTTATTTCTCAAGAAAAATCTTTATAAAAATGATATAAGCGTCATTCTACATTTTAATGTACTAAAAAATCTTTGAATATTTGCAATTGGCTATGATTACACTAGTCGACAAATTTCACACTTTTTTTTCCTCCAGAGATTAGAATTATATTTTATGTTAGGGTGATGTTTCAGCATTCAAAATCCGTTTTTTTTATTATCCTCTTATAGCTCGTTTTCTTTCTAGGACTATTTTAGTGAAAAAGGACCTTTTTCAAAATACGGTTGCACATATGATGTCATAAAATCTGTACTAATTCGAATTTTTTCAACATTTTTTTTTTCTTTAAAAGTAAAATAAAGTAGCTTTCCAATGCCCCCAATCATAAAAATCGGTATCCTGAAGAAAAAACCACAGCCTAAAATGTGTGCCCGAAAGCCCAAAAAACACAACACTTTGTAACTTTTTTTACAAATATCGCTATTTCTTTTAGGAAAAATCTGAGGCACTTAAAAGGTTAGCCATTTAATGTTATTGGTCGTGATATGTAGATCCGATTTCTGTTTAGTGTTATCTTTTTATGATATAGATTTTTCATCGTCGACTAGTGTTATTTGTTTTTAACACAAAAACACCTTACTAGGCTTTGAGTTTCTTCAAGCAATAAAATTTAATTTTTAGTACATATGCTAAAATCCTCTTAAGTGTTTTAAATGTCTCCCAAATAATTATCATTTCCACACTATGGTTTATGGTTTAGCACGAAACGACCTTAGTTTCTTCAAGCCATAAAATTTAATTTTTAGCACATTCGCTAAAAAGCTCTTAAGTTTTTTCAATCCAAAATGTTTCTCAAATATTTAGCATTTTAATATTATTTTAAAAAGTTATATAAGTCTATTTGTTCTTTTTAAGCATTTAATGTGTGCTTCAAGATCACTGAATATTGAAAACTTCCAATACTTAGTACTTATTGATTTTTAGCACAAAAAGGCAATTTGACTTTAAACCAAAATTTGAAAGACTTCAAAAAAAATTTCATATATAAAAAACTAATTAAACAAACTGAAAAAGTTGTACTTATTGTAACATTACTATTAATTCTTGATTTCACTTTGAATTTGAGTGTGCTAAAATTCCCTACATATTCCTTGAGTCCAAATACTTTCCGAATGTCTAACAAATCACTTATAAAATGTTAGCGTCTTTATCATGACTAAAACTCTTAAGTGTACTAAAAAATATTGACTATGTTAGGCAATATATACATTTATGCCTTCATTTTTTGTAATACAGCACTTTAAATGCTGTCATACTTGCCTTCAAACATAAAAAAGTTAAATCATTATATGATCTAAAAGAAAGAATTCTTGGTTATTGTCTAGCAAGTACTAAAAAAAATATTAGTTTTTCTATACTAAAAATGGATTAGGCCTTAACACAACCGAAACTATCTAAAAAGTAATAGAGTTATGTTTGATTTGCTTTAACAATTTTGAAAAAATGTACTAAAATGCTCTAAAATGGTCAAAAGATTGGATCTTTAGATATGTCTGTTTGCTGTTTGAAATTAAACGTAAGCTCCATTTATTTGCTGCATTATTATTGTTCTAAGATGTGGGTAAGCTTAGAAAATCAACTTTTGGATTAAAAGTTATATCAATGCCTAACAATAAATTTGCTGAAAAGAGTTTAGTGCAATATTGTCATATTAAATATGATCATATTTCGTAAAGCAGTTTTTATTGTAGCACCTAAACTTCATCATATATCGAGATCGTTAAGCAACCAGAATGTACCCAAAAAAACATTTGCTGCATAAATAAATGTGGTCTAAGAATTGATAAGTATCCTAAATATGGTTCTAAAAGTTCCTTTTGAAGTCAAAGATATAGCCAAACCGGAGCCTTTCGAAATTATACAAATATTTGATAAAACGTACTTAAGAGTGTCTTAAATCTATAAGGAATTAATCATTTTTTAATAATATATTAAATTATTTGCCATTGAAAAATACGCATTTTGAAATTATATTTTGTATTAAAGAACTGATTTCTGATTTTTCAACATTAATTATGACCATCCATGTACTAAATTATTCAGAACATATTAAATTATTAATCTAAAACAATAAAATTAGCTTCAAATTTAACATTCAAATTTATGACTATATATGTACTAAATTATTCAAATCATATTAAAATATTTATCTAATATAATGAAATTAGTTCCAGATTTTAAACAATTACCAAATGATATAAAAGTGTACTAAAAAATACTAAATTGTCTTAAATATATGTATGACCATAGATGTACTAAATTTGGTTAAATATATGAAATTATTTATATAACTGACTAAATTTGTGGCAAGACTTTTTTGCACACAAACTATTATAGATAGAAAGAAATAAAAGTGTACTAAATATATGAATAATGTGTTCAACGGCCTTAAATAAGGTATAAGAAATTATTTATATAACAGATAAAATTTTTGGAAGGAAAATGAGTGAAAAAAAAATTTAACAGATAGAAAGATGTATTTCTATCTGTTCCCTAATACGATTTCGAGATCCTTTTGGTCTGGTCGAAATGATTTCAGATTAACAGGCTTTAAATAATCAATAGCAAGTTTTTAACACTTGTATAAGAATTACTCTCAAAATTAAAAATTGTAGTGATGTTAATATTTCTTTCTATTATATTTCATTGTTTAAATCATACTCTTTTATTTAATACCTTCTTAAGCATCTTAAAGTTTTCAAAAGTGAAATAAAAGACTTTGGATATTTGCCAGTATTCGATTATTAGTATCCCCCAACGATTTTTGAAAAGTCAATATTGTCATAATTAGAGTTTAATTTAAAAAATAGATTGAGAATTAAGAATATTCCTCTTTTAAAATAAAAAAAAAGTTTTCTATTTTGTCAACATAAAAAACGTTTAAAAATTTTTTTATTTTAAAGTAAGGTCCATAAATACCTATGACAATCATTATTTCTTATTCTCTCTATGAACCAATTCAAAACTTTTAACGTTTGAAAAAAAAAAATATTTACAACAAAAATGTTTTAATATCTAAAAAAAAATCAATCATATTTTTAAAAAAAGATTAAAAAAATTGCATTTGTATTTTAAAGCAAGGTCCTTAAATGCCTATTACAATCATTATTTCTTATTACCTCTTTGGATTAAATATAAACCAAATCAAATCCCTTAACGTTTAAAAACATATTATTTACAAAAAAATGTTCTTTTTATATTAAAAATTAAAACAATCAGTTTTTTTTAATTACTGAATTCTCAATTAGAAAACTTAAAGTTGCTCAACAAATTTTTGTTCTATTCTTTGCTAAAATGGCATAAGCTTAAAATTAAAAATACATTATTATGCCTTTTATAAAAAAATAAACAAAAAATTCTGTTAAAAAAAAATTTAAGTTAAATGGCTCCACAAACACAATTTTTTATGCCGACTACATATTTCAATAGTTTATTTTAAAACTATTTAATTAAAATGCTTTAAAGCTTTAAATGGCTTAATAAACAGAATTTTTTATATTGATTTTTTATTTGAAAGAGTTAAATAAATAAAAGCGTATTTAAATTTAATGGCGCCATAAATTTAATATTTTATTCTAACCATAAACTTAATAAAAGAAATTTGTATTCCATTTATATATTTATATGCTTAAACGATATATTTAATAGCTACTTGCTATTAACTAAAAATGGCTCAATAAACGAAATTTTATATTTTAGCCATAGATTTAAACGATATATTTTTTTTTGAGAGTTGGGACTAAATGGCTTAACAAACTTTTAATTAGCACTTTATATATTAAGCCAGGGCTTTAATTGTGTTAATAAAGTAGTTTTTTTTTGGTAACGATGCATAGGAAAGTTTTGAGCAGTTAGCAAACTAAGCTTTAAATGTACTAAATGTTCTAATTGGTATAAAGATGTACTAAAAAATGAAAATTAAAGCGTAGTTATGGAAATTGTTTAGAGAAGATTTAGTAGTTATTTTTTTGGTAACGTTTTTGTAGGAATGATTTGATTCAAAAAGTACTAAATGTTCTTATTGGTGTAAAGATGTACTAAATATTAAAAATTAAAGCGTAGTTATAGAAATTGTTTAGAGAAGTTTTAGTAGTTTTTTTGGTAACGATTTTGTAGTAAAGATTTGAGCTTATTGGACTCAAAAAGTACTAAACGCTCTAATTGCTATAAAGATGTTCTAAATATTTTAAATTAAAACGTAGTTATAGAGATTTTGTATAGAAGTTTTAGTAGTTTTTTTATACCCTGTACCGTATGGTACAAAGGGTATTTTAAGTTTGTGTAAGCCGAAAATGTATGTAACATAGAGAAGGAGTCGTCGGAGACACCCCAAAGTTACCTAAAATATGATCACGGTTAAATAGAGAAGTCGATATACCCATGTCCGTCTGTCCGTCCGTCTGTCCGTTTGAACGCCTAGATCTCAGAGATGGTAAGAGCTAGAGCTACCAAACTTTCACATTAGATCCCATATTATTCCATAGGAGGCAAGTTTATTTTATTTTTTTGATATCGGGGATAAATTATATAGCTCCCATATGGGTGTTTGAGACGACTTCGACAAAAAAAAGGTTTTAGATGGATAATTCGCTTGTTCATGAAGATATCGTAACCAAATTTGGTATTGATATGTTTTTTATAGCTCCTATACTAAATTTGATCAAAATCGGTTGACTATATCAAATAGCTCCCATAGGACCGATCGGCCAAAATAACTTTTTTAAAGAAAAATTCGCTATATTTTGTTTTTTAATAAAGATATCGTAACTAGATTTGGCGTTTGAAAATTTTTTAGAGCACTTAAGCAATGTGCCAAATTTGAACAAATTCCGTTGACTATATCATATAGCTTCCATAGGGCCGATCCTCCAAAAAATCGATTTTTTAACAAAATTTGTTGTGTTTCGTTTGTTTGTTAAGATATTTTGACCAAATTTAATATTCGTGAGTTTTTTATAGTTCCCAAGCACTGTACTAAATTTAATCCAAATCGTTTGACTATATCATATAGCTCCAATAGGACCAATCGGTCTAAAAAATCGTTTTTTATACAAAATCCGATGTGTTTCATTTGTTTGTAAAGATATTTGAATTAAATTCAGCATTCAGATCTTTTTTTAAAGTATTTAATCACTGTGTCAAATTTTATTGAAATCGGTTGACTATATCATATAGCTCCCATAGGAACGATTGGTCAAGAAAAAACATTTTTTGCTAAAAATTCTTCTGTTTTTGGTTTTTTGTGAAGGAACCGGATTTTATTGCAAGCTAGTGGTACAGGGTATCCCAAAGTCGTCCGCGCCCGACTTTACGTACGCCATTTTTTTTGTTGGTAAAAATTTTGTAGGAAAGATTTGAGCTTATTTGCTTCAAAAAGTACTAAACGCTCCAATTGATCTAAAGATGTTCTAAATATTTAATATTAAAAAAGTTATAGAAACTCTGTAAAAGTTTTAGTAGTTTTTTTTTTTGCAACGATTTTGTAGGAAAGATTTGAGCTTATTGGTACTAAGCGCCTTAATTGCTCTAAAGATGTACTAAAAAATTAAAATTAATTCGTATTTAATAAAATTGTATATAGAAAAGCTTTAGCGTTGGTAACTTTTATTGATAAATTTAATTATTTTTTGCAATATTTTATTTGTAGTGCAATTTTTCTTATATAGAGCAAAAGTATCTAACAAGAAAAACGTGCCAGTGTGGCCAAAGGCCAAATGAACTGCTTTAATCAGCGAAAAATCTTACGCTAAATACATAAATACATTACATACATAAGTACATATAGTAAAAGTATGTACATATCAATGGCGACGAAATATATATTTTATGTATACACATCGCACATGAGTTCTAACTATGTGTGTGTGAGAGTATATTAAAATACATACTTATATAAAAAAGCGAAGAGAAAAAAATATAAACAAATAATTAACTGACATATCCGTATGCTTATCGCGCAACAAACCGCAGCAACTCATACAAGCTCATACAAACACATAGATACACACAGTCGCACAGCTGGCAGAGAATCTGAATTTGTATCTGACAAAATGCCATAATGAACGTGCTGAGTGCCACTGCCGGCATTGCTGACGCCGACGTCGACGCCAGCGTCAACGTAGCTATGCTACGTCGTTCATACGGAACCAGATACGCGCGCTTGAAGCGACAGCAAGGTTCGAGATACAAATGTATCTACAACATCAAACGTGCGCTGCGTCGACGTTAACGTCAGCGTCGACAACGACATCACCCTCGGCTAGCCTCTCCTCGTCGTTGCTGCTGTTGTTGTTGCTGTGCCTTGCCCTAGCTCGATTTGGCTTGGCTTGGTTTTTGGCTTCAGTTTGCAATACATATGTAGCAGATACATATATACCTATATTTTTTTTTTGGTCAATATAAATCAGTTGGGCGCACGTTCACATACGAATTACTATATGCTGACTGAAATCAACAGCGTAACAAAAATATACCCATATACTATATACTATATAATCCAAAAAAACAAAAAAAAATTAAAGTATCTTAAAGATTTGAAAACAATTTATAAGCATGGCTATGGCTATGCATGCTGCCTAATACTTGTTGGCTTCAGAGTTCTGCTTGATGTTCTCTCAGCTTGATTTGGCACGCTTTGTCTGCGCGCGTATCTGTCAGATACATTAACTTACTTTGTCTGCCAAAAAGAGCGTTGTCAGCTGTCTAAGGCGGCAAATCGGTTACTAAGATAAGAAATTGTTAGTAACTAACTATAATAATATTATGAACTATAAATGATAAAGTTTATCGGCATGCGTTACATTTGCTTATATAATTAATATTAGATTGCCTCTTAATAATTCAATTAGTTTTGTACAGCAAATTTATAGATACGTTTCCGTTTTAAGTTTGCTTGTTACCGGAAAGCTATTAGCCGTAGTATATTTGTTTATGTTATCTTACTGATAAAGCTTAAGTGCTGACGTATAAAAGTTTCTGTATCTCAGAATTCCAATGAAAATGAAATGTTGTTGCAGCGCTTTGAAAGCTTATTGACTTTTGAAATTTGATTATGAGCAGAAAATTGGCATTAAAATTTGAATGGCAGTACAAGGAACTAATCCAAAAAGATATCAGTTCATGCAGTCTTATAATTTGCATTTATATTTTAACAATTAAGTACCTAAAAAAATTTAAGAATTAAAAACGAACGAAGTTCTTGCATACTTTAAAGTCCTGGTCTTGAAATCAGTTTTAAAAATTATCCACTTCTTTATATAGCTCAAAAAATAATCAGAAAATAAAACAATGTGAGATCAGTAGACAGTGACATCAAAGTCTTAAACCAGATTTTTGGGATCACAAATTTTTTTCAAAACAAACAGCGATGCATCTATCATTTTCTAAATATTTTCAAAATTGTTACCATATACGTAATTTAAAGTCTAGATCTAGCATCAGTTTTAGAAAATATCCACTGCCTTATAAACTATATAGCTCTGAAAATAATCGTAAATTAAAACGATATCAGATCATTACACATCAATTTCAAAGTACTAAACCCGATTTCTGGGCTCTTTTCTTCGAAAGAATTTTCACAAACAGCGATGCATTCTTCATTTTCCAAATATTTTCAAAGATCTAGCTATAAAAAGCTTACAAATAACTTGTACAGCTTGGAAATCTGTTATAGCAACTTTAAAAACTTTTTTATTTCTTACTAAATGTACTAAATTGTATGACTATATGTGTACTAAATTTTTAGCCCAAAAAAGAATAATATAAAATATAAAAAGATGTATTCATACCTGCTCCCAATTTCTGAGTTCATAAATTTTCTCCAAAAAATTGTCCTAAAAGACGAGGGATGCTTAATTTTCAAAATATAGTAATATTTAGCTAAAAGAAGAAATAAATAGCTTGGACAACTTCGAAAATTTTATATAAAAACTTTTAACACATTTTAGACCAAGTTATGTCAAACTGGGTTTTAAAATTTTATTTTGAATAAAAGAATTTTTACTTAATTTTTAAAAATGTTCTATATATGTAAATGTATGACCAAAGTTGCACTAATTATTCAGAACATATTAAATTATTTTTTTAATATGCTATAAAAAAATAGGTTAGGTAGATTTTAAACATTTTCAAAATTATATAAAAGTGTGCTGAATGTACTAAACGGTCTTGAAAGTATGACCATGTATGTACTACATATACTACTCCATATATGAAATTATTTATATAACTGACAAAATTTTTGGCCATACTATTGAGTACATTTTTAGTCAAAAAAAATAATATGAAAGATAGAAAGATGTATTCATACCTGTTCCCAATTTCTGAGTTCATAAATTTCTTTCAAAATAATTTTTCCAAACAGCTCTGCATGCTTTATTTTAAAAATATTTTCAATAATCTAGTTAAGAAACTTACAAATTACTTGGACAGCTTCACAAATTTGGTATAACAACTTTTAACCAACTTTTAGACTAAGATATGTCTAGAACCCATTATTAAAATTTTATTTTGAATAAAAGAACTTATTTCTGATTTTTCAACAATTACTTAATTTATTTTTTAATTTTTTATATATGCAAATGCATGACCATGAACTAATTATTTAGAACATATTAAATTATTAATTTAAACAATACAATTTTTTTTCGATTTTTAACATTTTCCAAATTATATACAAGATTACTTAATGTACTAAACTGTGTTGAATTTATGACCATAGATGTACTAAATTATTTTTAAATGTGCACTAAATATATATATAAGGTACTAAATGGTCTACGATGTATGCCAATAAATGTACTAAATTTATTAAAATAGGTGTATGAAATTATTTACATTTCTGGTAATACTTTTATGTACATTTTTAGTCAATATAGTATAAAAAGGTATAAATAATACCTATTCCCAACTTCTGGGTTCACAAATTTCCATCGAAAGAATTTTCCCATACAACGATGTTTCATTTTCAAAATATGTTAAAAGATTTAGCTATAAAAAACTTGCAAGTAACTTGGACAGCTTTGAAAATCAGCTTTAAAAACTTTTAACAAATTTTTAGACTAAGTGAAGCTTTGGAAATCTGTTATAAAAGCTTTTAACAAATTTTTGGACTAAGTTATGCCTATTGTATCTATAGATTTTTGGTGCTTCCCCAAGTTTTTCAATTTTTCTTTGTATTATTATAAATTTATACATGCTCAAATCTATAATCAATTAAAAGCTTTAATAATACTATTCACAAATTTTTTACGCACAGTGGGATTTTCGTTTTCTGATTAAATACCAACTCGGTTCAAGTATAAAAAGTAATTGATAACCTTTTTGTTGCTACTTTTTATAGCGCGCGTCCGAATTTATTTCTTTTAGTACTAAAAGTCTTTGTACGAAACTCGTTTGCGATCTTTTACAGCGTCGAAAGATTTGCAATTTTATTGAATATCGAAATCTAGTTAGCATATAAATGGAGATAAGCTGGGCTAAACTGGCTAACATCTCATCAGAGGCTTATTTATTAAATTTTTAAATAAAATTTACGTTTTGAGTCTAAACGGCTTAAAGCTTAAAAATTCGCAAGTTCTTGAAATGAATCAGTTTTAGCTACCATATATCATCGAACACGCTTAATAAAATTATTACAATTGTAGGCCTGTTTTCAAGTAAGAGAGAAATATTAGTAAAATATGCCGAGTTGTTGAACAAATAAGACCAGGAGAAGTATCCTAATTTAAGCCCCATTTCTTTTCAGTACAATTCCTAAACTGAATGTATCACTTAAAAAAATTCGCATTTACGCAAAGTAATTATATGTTACGTTAGTAAAAAGTTCTAAATAAAAGGAAGAGGATACATAGACATGACCATGATATATAGTACACAAAGGTGTAAGTTTAAATAAAGCAAACAATAAAAGGGTCATACAAGAAATTTCTATACTATACAGATTTGATCGATATACGTATTATATAAAATTATGACACAATACGGTCACACTTTTTCTATATATGCACTGCATCTTGCGATTGTAATAAAGTCTGGTCCATTAAATTCCTTCAAGGAACATACAAACAAGTTTCATTGAACTCTGTCTGACGCTAGTCTTTCTTCCTCTTCACTTTAATTCTTTCCGCAATTTCTCAATTTTAACTTGTCTTTTCCAAGTATTACGCGGGCGACCTGATCTCCGACTGCCTTGCGCACTAAAAGTCAAAAATATCTTCGCGATATTTGTAGAAGGTTAGAGTCTGCTGTCAATTTCTATAAATTAATCGCATATTGCAATTATGCTATAGTCTGGTCACACTATGCTCTAAGTGCACTATGATAGCATCTGGTCGCAACTTTTCTATAAATCAGCTGTCTTTTAATTATAATAGAGTCTAATCTAATTATGTTTTAGTTTGGTCACACTATTCTGCGAATGCAGAATATGCCATGTGCATGGCAGTTATGGTAGCGTCTAGTCAAACTTTTCTATAAATGAGCTACGTCTGGTCCATGTACTGCATACTGCTATAATGCTGTAGTCTGGTCACACTATTCCGTAAATGCATTGTGTATGGGAATTATGATAGCGTCTGATCACAATTTTCTACAATATAAATAATTATGAAATTATGTTAGAGTCTGGTTACACTATTCCTTTAATCTATAATGTATGACAATTATGATAGCGTCTAGTCATACTTTTCTGCAAATGATAATTATCAGAGTTTGGTCCCTGCATTGCAGCAATTATACTAAAGTCTGGTCACACTATTCTCTACATGTATTTGTTTATTCCAATTAGAATAGACATTTTTCTATAAATGAGCAATAATCTGGTCACAACATTGCATGCTGCACTTATGCTATGGTCACACTATTCCTGAAATACATAGTCTATGGCAATTATCCTGGTGTTTGGTAATACTTTCCTACAAATAAGCTAAGTTTTGCAATTATGTCAGAGTCTAGTCACTGCGCTGTTATTGCAATTATGTTTTAGTCTGGTCACACCATTTTTTTAAATACATTTTGTATGACAATTATGAAATTTATTATTATTATTTGACGCCATATACTCCAATAGGAGATAAAGGAATATATATGATATCGCCTGGTCACACTTTTTTATAAATGAGCAGAATTTTGCAATTATCATAGTCTGTATACTACACTGCATGCTGAAACTATGCTATGGTCATACTATTCCTTAAATGCATTGTGCAATTATGATAGCGCCTGGTCACACTTTTCTATAAATGAGCTGAGTTTGTATGGTCTCTACACTGCTTGCTGCAATTATGCTATGGTCACACTATTCCTTAAATGCATTGTTATGTTATGCATCTGGTCACACTTTCCTACAAATAAGCTGTGTTTTGCAATTATGTTCGAGTCTGGCCACTGCGCTGTTATTGCAATTATGCTTTAGTCTGGTCACACTTTTTTTGCAAAGGCACCAGCGCATTGCATTTGAAATTAGCTAAACACTTGTTTGGATTGTTGTTGTTGTTTGTTGCTATGGTTATTTTTGTTGTTGTTGTTGTAGTATTTATCATCCTCGCAGTTGTCAACACAAATTGCATTTTTAATTAAGCCCCCAAGCCAAAATCAGACGCAATCGAAAGCAGCGCCAAATTTTGCTTCTATTATTTGTTGTCAAGCCATCCGATGCGTGGGAATTTTACTAAACTTCTTTTAATTTTTATCAAAAAAACAAACTAGAAATTATTTGATTTTGCTTTGCTTTTATGCATACGAAAATTATTTAAATTAATTTTAAAAAATCTTTTGATCAAAAAACAACAAAAAATATTGCTCTGAGTGAATTTCCTGCACAATTTGTATAATTTTTTTTTCTTCTTTTGTTTATCGATTTTTAAGTGGCCAGAAACTGGTTTAAATGTTGTCTGTCTTCTGGCCAAGGCTGGAAACAATTGAAAACAGTTGAGCTACATTTTCTGGTGTAGATAGAGAGCTTTGATTTTTGGTATCTGGTCTGGTATATTCATTCATTAATTTTACGGCATGCCAAAAACTTTGACGTCAACGTCGACAGCGACAGTGACTGCGCTGCTTTGTTTGCTCAACTTTGGCGGATGCATAATAATTAAGTAGGGACTGCTTTAATTTTTTTTTTTTGGGTATTTTTGCTTCATACGATGCGATACTCTATGCGGCATATCTTAAGGTATGGTATGCGATTTAACAATCGCTATACTTTCACTTTTGTTAACTTTGTTTCTAACAAAAAATACTCACACCATTATTTCTGTTATTTTTTATTTATTGAAATTACGTAAAAATGAATGGATATCCATTGTTGGCGGAGGCTGTGGCTATAAATCTATGCAGTTTGCACTAAAAGTAGTCTTTTTATAGAAGACCCTTAAATGAATCATTCACAGCATTTGAATTCTTCTGTTTGGTATGCATATCATTCCATTATGAAAAAGTGTCTATAAAAATTTAATTATTTTTGCTGTTAAACAATTTAAGTGAAGCAATGAATGTTTCGACTGATTCATGAAGTTATTTTTATTAGAATTCATTATTTCATTGTAGTTTCCTAGAAATCTTTAAATGCTTCTTCAGTTGGTAGTAATAATAAACGTTCAATGCAAGTTATCTAGAGATAAATATTTGATAAAAACAATAGAAATATGCGATAGCTGCGTATAAATATAGGTTATTAATTTTTGTTTAATAGTTACTAAATGATTTCGTAATTGGATTTACATTTTTTTTGAGGTATTTGTGGGTTTTGCCTAGCCACTAGCGTTTGGTTCTCAAAAAGAGTTTTAGACAGGCTTATTGCATTGCCATTTTGAGCGTCATCTGCCTTTGGATTATGCCTCAATATCATTTCGTTATACTTTTAATAAACCCATTAGCTATGCCATCCTAGTTACCCATGTTGCAATGAATTAATCAAGGTGCTGCTAAGAACTGGTTCATCTTTTGTATGGTAACCTATAAAATCGTTGACCATTATTGATCAAAAATATTGGGTCTAAAATAAAATACAACTGATCTAATAAATTGTATAAGGCGACGCAAAAAAATGTGCAAAAAAAAAAATCTACCATTAAATTATGTTTTTTATGTATGCTTGTGCAAAAGTGGTTCAACTTTTGTATGGTAGTCGCCGTTAAAAGAAACAAGCTCCTGGGCATGTAAGTTCTCCCACCAGAGACCGTTGCTACTATAAGTCCAAATAAAATTCTGCAATACATGCAGCCCTTACTTTTGGGAGAGCTTTAAGCCATGAAGGGGGTACATTTATCCCAATCCCAATAATAATTTGTATGGTAGCTATATGAAATAGTGTAACAATTTTGATCGAACATCACAAAAATGTGTAATCTAAAAAAAATACAACTGACGTGTTTCGTCAGGATATTATACAAAAAAATGGTTTTCGATGAATTTATGCCTTTTTACTTCTGCGTGTGCGAAAGTGTATGGCAGCTATATGGAATAGTAGACCAATTTTGATCCAACTTTTCAGAAAAAAAAAATGTAGCCAGAATTTATTTATTAATAGGTCTATACATTTCATTGCCTACCATATAAAAATGTAAGCAGTATTTGCGTAACCTTCTAATTATTGGATCATACAACTGAACTAGTTCTCTTGCCTCCCCAGTTTCCCCACCATTCCTATCACTTTCTTCAGCTTTTAATTGACCATTACACTGGACCACGTGGTCTTAAGGTGATCTCGTCTCAAACCGAGCTGTCTGACTAACCTAGCCTTCAACTATAATTTAATTTTTAAAAGTATTACAAGGTATTTTAAGAGCAGCTAAATCTAAGAGTGGGATTTTTGTAAAACAAAGATTGGTTTGGATTCGCTGATTCACGGGCTGCCACTCCTATGGCTTACAAATAGTTGAAAAATTAGAAGAAAAGAAACCTATTAAGATATTAGCTTGGCTAAAAACTATTTAAAAAATTAGAAGTCGCTGAAATTGAATTCTGCAAAACAATACAATATTGGCAACTTTTTAAAAAAATACAAGTTAATAAATAATATAATAATAATGAAGTCATATCATAATATGGAAACAATTGAGATAAATTTAAAAAGATTTCATTTTTTTCTTTAATGAAGCTATGACGGACCCTGAGTCTGAACGAATTGAGCTCCAAGTCGCGATATCTCTAGATTCCTCATTATAGTCAAGACGAGAGCTCTAGACATAAAAACCAGGCCTGGGGAAAATAAGTATACCGGCCCCTCTATTACACCTTTAAATTGAATCACGGCAGTATGATGGTAACTTCATCGGGCCCCTGTGAAAATTACGGGCTCGGAGGAATTCCCCCTTTCCCCTCTCGTCGGGCCTGGCTATAACACTAAGTTACAGTCAATTTCCGTACCTTGTATACTCCAAGTGTTAATAAGATTTTCAAGCAGACTAGCCGATTCAATAATATATGTATATATATTCAAAATATATACAGTGTCATCTATCAAATTGAAAAGTCGGAATTAGAATCGAAATTGCGTAACGACGTGGTATATGGCGATACTTCTTACTTTAAAAAGCATGTATGGGAGTTTCAGACTAATAATATCATTAACATGTTAGGATTTAATCGATCATGAAATATTTAAATCGAACTCTTCAAGACTTTTCTGACTATCTCTCATTTAAGATCTTTCATTTTGTTCTTTATCTAATTAAACATGCTACTAATTAGTTTATTATCGAATACTGAGTAATCGATTGTCTCAAAAGTTGACACCAGGTGCTGCACCTCTCTCAATAGTATAAAATACATTGTGAGGTTGAAAAAATATTTTTTCATTGAAATTCAAGTCAATTGCTTGAATATTGACAAGAATATATTAAATCGATAAATCACATATAATGCGAATATTTCATGGAACTTTTCAATAGATGACCCAAAAAAATCAGAAAACAAATATTCCTGACACACTCCCAAGTAACATAACTTTTTTAGCTTATTCAATTAAACACACAACTAATTAGCTTCTAATCAAATACTCGGTACATACTCGATATATAATCGATCGTCTCAATAGTTCAGATCGTTATTTATAGCTTGCACGTCACTTAATACAACATAAGGGGAAGAACAATCTCTTTTCAGTGAATTAACCAATTGCTTGAATCTTGCTTAGAATATATTAAATCGATAAAATTCATATTTTTAATCGTATTTTTCAAGAGATATTTTTAAGCCTATATTCAATTAAATATTCAACTAATTAGCTTTTTCTCGTATACCATGCGCGAATTATTTATAATCGATTGTCACAAAACATTGACAACATTAGGAGGATCAAATAAAATGAAGTCAAAAAACTCTAAAGATTCCTGAAAAACTTCTAATTAACAGAACATATAGCTTATATGTGTCTCAAAAGTTGACAACATTATTAATTGTTTATACCAATACAATACCAATACAATGTAATTTTTCTCCCCATATTCTCTTTGCAGCGAATTTCAAGCCCATTTTCTAAAATATTGTTAAGAATATATTAAATCGATAATCTAATTTTTCAATAAATGACACTAAAAAATGAGAAAACAAAGCTTCCTGACACACTCCCTATTAACACACTTTTTTTTGTTTCATTTAACAAATTAGCTTTTTATCGATTACCATGCCCGATATATTTATAATCGATTGTCACAAAACATTGACAATATTATTAATTGCTTGCACCTCTCTTTATATACAACACGCATTTGAACAAATAAACTAAGGGATCAAAAAAAATTCCTTTCAAGCGAAATCAATCAGGGCCACACACACAGATACAACATACCACACATATACACACACACAGTCAGGCACGTTTAAGGGGAAAAACGTTTTTTAAGAGCAACAACAACAACAACATACCGCCTTTCGTCATCATCATATAAAATTCGAAACTAAAATGAGAGTCAATTTATAAAAGTCGCCCGGACTTCTGGCATAGTCGAAACAACTTTGAGTATCTGTGTGAGTAATTGTGTGCCTGTATATGTGTGTGTTTGTCGGTGTCTTACTCCTTTTTGATGTCAACGTTAATTAATCAATCATTGTATAAAAGTATCCCGAAAAGCGAACAGCAGCCGCAGCATTGCATTAATCATTTTTCCTCTCTATGTATTATGTTATGTATGTAGTATGTATTAAATTTAAAAAAAAACATATATAAAAAATACATAACAAAAAATTCCAATTTCAATTTCCAGCAAATGTTTTGGCTCAGCGTCAGCATCAGTCTTTGGCAGCATTTAATCATTTAGTCAATTCCAGGCAAACGGCTTTTGGATGATATCCTTTTCATTGCAGTTTTTGTATGACTGGGCACTTTATGTGCTCAGCTTGTCTGTTGTTATTTGTTGCCAGGGGCGGAACTTTTCGAGGGGGTGACAAATTCGCATATAGTACAAGTTTAATCTTTTTTGTGTTTAATCAATATTAGTAGTTGGTAACAAATAAGGTTTTTAGTTTTCTGTATTAAACATGTTCACGCTTTTTACAACACTTTTTTGAGGAAGAATATCGTACGGTATAAATATCCTTTTTTTAATTGAAGCTGTTTGATACAAAGTGAACTTAACTAATTTATATTTTCTTTTTATTTGTTGTTCAACACGGATTACAAATTACTAAGAAATTGTCTTTCTGTACCTAAGCCAATACTGAGATGCATGAAAGCAATCATTGAAAATGTTTCTAAATTTTATTATTGGAAAGTATTTACTTTTACTTTGAAAGTGAATCAGTCATAAAATGTAAACATTGTGTTTCTGTAGATACGGCAATATATAGAACAGAAACTTAGATGCATGAAAGCAATTATGCCAACTTTTTCTAAATTTTCCTTTTGGAATATCTGGTGACTCGGTTCTGATATTTGCTAATATCAATCAGTCATAAAATGTCAAAATCAAATATCGTATCAAGTTCGAACTTATTATCTCTATATTCCAAAAACTAATACCCATTTGTCACTATTACAAGATACTGTCTAACATAGGAAATATTATAACATTTATAGGAGTTACCGATTTTAAAATTTTCCCTAGTGAGCTCATAAAATGAAAGAATTTTAAATTGTTTTAAATTATGAAAAAAGAACAAACTGAGAATGAAAAAAAATTTAATTAAAAAATTTTTTTTTTTTTTTTTTTTTTTTTTTTGTTGTATTATTTTTATTTGCGATCTGTCATATTGACATTTAACAAATTTGCTTATATTATAAATATAACGGGGTTGGTTATGCTCCAGTGAGCAACACCAATATACTTAAATTGTATATAATTCATTATGTTATTTAATACATATTACTTATTACGTATTATTTACTAAACTCTATATATTATAAAAATCTATCTGGAAGATCCAGAACATGATATCTCTTCAGACGTCTAACATCCATACTATTGTCTAGTAGGTTAATAGCCATCGAATTTTCATGGTTTGATAGTCTCTCTAAGTATCTTAGCGATGATTTGCTTATTTCATCTTTGACGTAAGGAACATTCATGTCTTTGTGAATTTCTTGGTTGCTTACATACCAAGGAGCGCCTGCTGATGTTTCTAAGAGTTATCGATTGATACCTTTCCAGGATTTCGATGTTTGAGGTGCTCGCCGTCCCCCAGAGCTGCATGGCATACGTCCAGACTGGCTTGAGAACTGCTTTGTAAAGCCGAATTTTATTCTCCAAACTAAGCTGCGATCGCGGACCTAGAAGCCAATACATTCTTTTGGTTTTAATTTTTAAGCTGCATATGCTTTGATTTTATATGCTTATTCCACGTGAGTCGCCGATCCAAATGCACTCCAAGGTATTTGACAGATTCTTCATCCGGTATGGACATACCATTTAACGTCACAAGAGGGCATTTTCCTCGTTTCAATGTGAACGTAGTTTGGACTGATTTTTGCGTGTTTACTAAAATTCTCCATTTTTTCAGCCATGTTTCAATAAGACCGAGTTGCTCTTGTAAATTTTGGGACGCCATTGCCGGAATTGCGCTGTTAGAAATAATTGCTGTGTCATCCGCATAGGTTGCAACTTCAACATTGTCATTTGTAGGAAGGTCCGCAGTAAAAATTGTGTATAGCACAGGCCCAAGTACACTACCTTGAGGAACTCCGGCGTTTATTGAGTACAGTTCCGAGTGCTCATCAGCATATTGGACATAAAATTTTCTACAGCTGAGGTACGACTTAAAGAATAAGAAATACGGTGCAGGAAGCCATTTTTTGATTTTATAAAGTACTCCTGCGTGCCAGACTTTGTCAAATGCTTGCTGGATATCCAAAAATATCGCAGCGCTGTACTGTTTGTTTTCAAATGCATCCACTATCTTTTTAACAATACGATGGCATTGTTCAATTGTGCCATGGCCTCTTCTGAACCCAAACTGATGTTCGGGTATGATGTTGGTGTCCTCTAAAACCACTGACATTCTTCTCAAAAATATTTTTTCAAATACCTTAGCGAATGTCACCAGCAAACTAATGGGACGATATGATGACGCGTGTTGTTCAGGCTTGTTTGGTTTTGGCAGCATAATTAGTTCAGCGCATTTCCATTGAGTTGGGAAGTATTCAAGTCTGAGCATGGCATTATAGATGTACGACAAAAGTCTAATGCATTTTGGTGGCAAGTTTTTAATTGTTGTACCATCAATTTTGTCATATCCGGGTGCTTTCTTGGCATTTATTCTCCAAATTTCAGCTTGCACTTCTGCGATTGTTGTCTGACGGATAGGCATACTCATCTGGCAAGCCGAGTTAAGAAAATTGTCAACCTCTGTCACTGTTTCCTGGTCAAATTCCGAGTTAGGTTGGAACACTGTGTGGAGATGTTGTGCAAATCTTTCCGCAATTTCCTTATCACTTTTACACAGTCTACCATTATTGTCAACTATTGCCGTTTTCCTTCTGCTTGGCCGCTTCAAGTAACTGGTTGCTCTCCAAAGACTATAACTTAGATCTGGTGTGCATGGGTCAAGGCTTTTAAGATATTCTGACGTTGCAGCATTTTTTAGTTCCCATAATTTTTGCTTAAGATCTTTAGTAGCTTTATTCAGCAACTGTTTATCAATTGGGCTTCGGCTTAGTTGCCACTTCTTTCTGAGTTTCCTTTTGTTTTTAATTAATTGCCTCAGCTCCAGGGACAGATATGGTTTGTTGGAATGATTCGCGCTTGATTGTGGGGTGCAAAAAACTCCAGCCTCATGAATTGCCTTAGTGAGCGTTTCAATTGCAGAATCAATTTCATCTCCTGTTTTAAGTGGTACGTCAAGGCGTACTTTGCTTTCAAGAAAGTTTTTAAAATCTCCGATGTTAGATCGCCTTGTGATGATTTTGTATGGCCGATTTTTTAATGTCACAGTTGCGCCATAGGTCACTATACTTGGAGAGTGGTCTGAGCTTAGTTCAAAGTTTTCTTCAATGTGGAGTTGATGTTGTGGTACGCCATTGTATACTACAAAGTCTAATATATCTGGAATTTTTCGAGGATCTGTTGGCCAATATGTAGGTTTTCCGGTGCTTAATGTTGAATAGTTCTTAGCGTTAATGCATTTATAAAGCTCCGTACCTTTAGGATTCGCCAATCTAGATCCCCACCACGGATGTTTAGCGTTGTAGTCACCGCCTGCTAAAAAGTGACTGCCGAGATTTTGAAAGAACAGCTTAAAGTCGTCTTCTTTTAAAGTAGATCTTGGAGGGACATATATTGCGGCTATTGATGTTTCAATATGCATGCATTTAATTTGTATTATAGCAGCTTGAATTGTATTTTGTTGAATACTGTTTAGTTGAGTATATTTTAATGTGTTTTTAATAATTATGGCGGCACCACCTCTAGCTGTGTTAGCTGGGTGATTTGCTACAATAGTTTCATAACCATTTATCTTAAAGAATGATTTATTATTAAAGTGCGTCTCAGATATTAACATTATATCTATAGCATTCGATTTAAGAAAGAGTTTTATTTCATTTAAATGATTGGCAAGCCCATTGGCATTCCATATGGATATACTGTACATCTAATTGCATAATTTGTTGACAAGCATCATTATCATATTTAATAGATTATCTGTATTCTCAGACTGAATACACCTAATCAGTGTTGCCACATATACCGAATTTTCGGTACTCTCTCTACTGATTTTTAAGTCTGTCGTTAAAATTTACTGAATTTTATATTGGTTTTGAAGCTGATTTTGTAGAGATTTTTAAGATATAAGAATTTTTCGTCGAATATAAATAATTTTTTCCTGCTTTATCACATTCGTAAAATCACCTAAATAGTTATTATGTGTATATATAGCAGAGATCGCAAAAATGGGTCAACACTTTCAGAGTGGAGTTAGGCCCCTTCGTCACTGTAGAATTGATGAACTGTCGCAACTTCTTGGAAAAGTTTTTGAAACAGACACATTAAAGAATACAATTTACAGAAATGAGTATTAAATTGATATGCCAGCTCAGTTTTATCGACCCGATAAACTTAAAACCCACAAGTAATCTCTAAACCCACTTCGCTACTAGGTAAAATTCTGAAATTCAGTTTTCAGAATGTGGCATCACTGCACTTAATAATATGACCAAAATATGTGATTGCACCAACAATGCTTGATCAAAAATCGGCAAGGTAACGCTTTGACCAACCCCTTAAATCCGCCCCTGTTTGTTGTGGATTTAGCTGTATATCAGTTTAAGCAGCTTCAAAGCAATAATAAATTTAGACATTGAAAGGGGGGTTGAACCCCTACAACACCCCTTGAGTCCGCCCTTGCTGTTTTTTTTATACATCTTGTTTTTTGTTGTTCTTGAAGTACCGTGTGGCCGTAAAGCATTTGTAAATCAAATTGCAGGGAAAACAAAGTGGCCCAAAACTGAACCACTTGTCACTGTAGTCAGTCGGTTGTAGTCAGTCGGGAGGAGGCAACCAGATCGCCATTCGCCCAGTCATTGCCATAGCCATTTGGAGTTGGAGTTGGACACTGGTGCTCGGCGCGCTGGGTTGGGTGCTGACCCAGGCGGGTTAACAAATGTTTTTCTGTGCGAAGATAGCGAAACAAAGTAAGAGATGGAGTTAAAGATACAGGCGAAGGGGAGGTAGAGACAGGAGGAGAGATGGAGACGGAGCGGCATAGCGACTTGTTTGGCGGGCCTTTTGCGGCACTCAACACGTTTCTGCCTGCTGTGTGTAAGTGTGTGTGTATCTTTTTGTGTCTATGTTGGTGTGTGTGTTGTGCTGTGCTTAAGCATGCCGCCGCAGCACTTGTACCACGTACATAGATACAAACACACACAACAACAACAACTTTGGCACAAAAGTTCATTTGAACGCTTTTCTTTTATGCTGCGGATACAACAACAACAACAAAAGGCTTATACTAAAGTCGGGAGTGACCGAATTTGAGATACCTGCTGATTAGTTTTCAGCTAAAGCTTTTAGGAGAGGTAGCTAGATTAAGTATTTGGATATGATTGGTTATCAGAAATGTTGGACTTATAAAGGGAATGAGAGAAGTTTCTTCTAGATACCTTTAAAATGGTGGGGTTAGATATAATATCTATTCGCAGAAACAAAGATAAAATCTGATTCTTAATCCAATATACGTTATATCTTATTTAATACTTATGAAACTTTTTGAAACAACAACAAATATACAACCTTTATCAAAAAATTCCCGGAATTTATTTAGAAAATCTAAAATACAAGATAATTCATCAAAATCGTTATCATCCCCTTCAGAGATATCTTTAAAATTGTGGCATTAGATATGATATCTATTCACAGACACAAAGGAAAATTAGCATCCTTAAAGCAATATATGTTTCATCTTATTTGATACTTACGAAATTTTTTAAGTCGGCAACAAATATTCCATTTTGATCAAAACTTCCAAGTATTTATTCAAAAAATCCAAAATACAAGATTATTCATCAAAATCGAAATTGTACTCCTCAAAATATTCCCCATCGACTTATGTCAGCGCTTGAACCAATTTTCAAAAAAAAGAGGCACCTTCGATTTTTCCACAGCCTCATCTAGGGGCTGTAATGCGTTCCACGGAGCGATTTTTTAAGTCGACCGAATAGGAAAAACTCTATCAAGGTATCACATCTAATTGGCTGACTGAGAGAGCCACACGGTGATGATTCCGGGAACTTTTTGTTCAAGGTAGTATCCCGACGAGGTAAGACTTAAAAATTCTCAGTACTTTTACACCTTTTTTTTTAGCGGAATCGGATTCTTCATCCAATGTACGTTTAGCTTAATCTTATACAATTACTTCGGAAATTTTAAAAATCAAATATAACAAGAAATATATAGTTCAGAATGGATTTCCGGATATACAAACTTTTTTGTTCATATTTGGTGTGTTCTTATCGTTAAATTAAAATTTCTTGAACCCATATTGAGCCAATTTTTAAAAGATTTTTTATATTATTCACTCCATGCAACTTTTCCTATGACAACGCAATATATTTATATTCCTTGGGAGATTTCCGGGTTTCTAGCTTCTTTTTTTTTGGTCATGCTTTGTGTGTTCTTATCATTCTGCGAAAGATAGCTGGACCCCTCAAAAATTCTCAGTACCCACATTCCATGAAATAAATCAAACCATTTTTTCAACAGATTTTTTAACTTATTCAATCTTTACAACCTTTCTCATGACAACGGAACAAATTTATATTCCGTATGAGGTTTACGGGTGTCTAAAACATTTTTTTTTTTGTTTTTTGCATTTTCTGCGAAAGAAATTTAGATTCCCTTAAAAGTTTTCATTGCTCACACTCTGGAAAAAAAAGTCAAGCAAATTCTGCGAAAAATAGCTGGACCACCTCAAAAATTCTCAGCATCCACATTCCTGAAAAAAAAATCAAACCAATGTTTCAACAGAATATTTAACTTATTCAATCTTTACATTTCTCATGACAACGGAACAAATTTATATTCCGTAGGAGGTTTACGGGTGTCCAAAACATTTTTTTTTTGTTTTTTACATTCTGAAAAAAAAGTCAAGCTAGTTCTGCGAAAGATAGCTGGACCCACTTAAAAATTCTCAGTACCCACATTCCATGAAATAAATCAAACCATTTTTTCAACAGATTTTTTAACTTATTCAATCTTTACAACATTTCTCATGCCAACGGAACAAATTTATATTCCGTAGGAGGTTTCCTGGTGTCCAAAACCTTTTTTCTTTCATGTTTTGTATGTTCTTATCGCTATGCGAATGCTGGAACTCCTCAAAAAATTCTTGAAACCATATTCGGGGAACAAAAATCATGTCCATTTTATAAACACATTTTTTACCTCATTCAATTCTTAAATTTTTTTTTTATGACAACGCAATGGGTTCATATTTCGGGGAAAGTTTCTGGGTATCCACAACGTTTTTAATCATGTTTTGTATGTTATGAGAAAGAATTTTGGATTCCTCTAAAAGTTTTCAGTACTCACATTTGGGGAAAAAAAAGTCAAACCAACTTTTGAACACATTTTTTATCTTATTCCATACCTACAAAAATTTTTATAATGCTATTATTTATTTTTTTTTTCTCTTTTTTTTCATGTTTTGTCTATTGTCATCGTTCTGGAATATAAATTGGATTCTCTCATAGTTTGGTGAGTACTCATTCGGGGAAAAAAAGTCAAGTACATTTTTTCACTCTTCTTCTCGCTAATTGATTTTTGGCAGAATTTTCAATTGCTTTCGGTTTGCCACTAGTACCATAAGTAAATTTTTATTTTAGCAATAAACTTTAAAGTTTAGGGAAACTTTTTTTCAAAAAATCTAATTTTTAATCAAATATATTCTTTCAAAAAAAAAAAGGTTTTCGCTAAACTTCAAAAACTTTTGATAAATTATTAAAAAAAACACACTTTTTTAATAATCTGGTTTTTATTTTATTTATTTATTTATAAATTAGAATTGAAATCTAAAATATAAAAGTTTTGAAGCCAGAGCAACGAAGGCCTTCAGGCTGAATCTGATCTTTAATCAGACATATTTTATCAAAAAAATGTTTTTTTCCAATATAAAGTTTTTACTTAAATTTAACAAAATAAGGTTTTTTTTTTGGAATTGAGCATGGTTCTTTTTTTCCATGCTTGCGGCCCTGATCTTATAGTCTTAACAGCAAAAAAAATTGGGGTTCTACGAGTGATTTAAGATCACTTTAAAAACGAACATAAAAACTTTTTAATCAAAAATAAGATTTTTTTAAATATAAAAATTAAGATACGTTCTATATTTTTAACTTCCAATCTATATCATTTGGCATCTGAAAGAGTTCGAAATATAAATATTAATAATATTTTTAAAAAATTTACTTCCCTGCTTTGAGTATTTAAGGTTTTTAAAATATATATAAAAATATACAAATTAAAATAGGTTCTATATTTTTACAAGTGCCAATCAATATCATTTAAAATCTGAAAGATGTCAAATTTTAAATATTAATAATATTTTTATACAAATTTTTGCTGCTCCGATTTGAGTATTTACATTTTTTTACTAGCCGGGTCCGCGGACTTAAGAGTAATTCGAAATCACTTTTAAGACAAGCATAACTATTTTGAATTTTCAAGAAAAATAAGGTTTTTAAAAATATGTAAAAATATTAAAACAAAATACGTTCCACATTTTCAAAAGTTCCATTTAATATCATTAGGAGTCTGAAAGAATTCTAATTATAAATATTAATAATATTTTAAAAAATATTTTTTCTGTCCCAATTTGAGTATTTTAATTTTTTAATTGCCATGTCGGGAATTTAAGAGTAATTTGAAATCTCTTTAAAGGCAAGCATAGCTATTTACAATCAAAATAACATTTTTGAAAATATATAAAATATGAAAAATACCTTCTGCATTTTCAAAAGATCCAATCAATTAGAGTTCAAATAAATCGTATAGAACAATAATTTTTTTTTATAACAGTTTTAGATTTAAGTATTCAAAAGAACTAAATTCTCTACAAAATCGGTCTTGATCAAAATTGAACCGGAGAGACCCACTTTATTTTTTGTATATAAAACGGCAAAGAGAAAAATCATTATCAGTCGCCCCTGGGCTGAGCATTGGGGATCTATATGAAAAACGGCTCGAAGAAAACAATGTCCTATAGTTTATAGCCGATTCCGAACGGCGTTCTTGAAAAGGAAAGAAATTTAGTTTTGGAAAAACTTACTTAGCCGGCTCATTCAGACAATTTGCATACTAAATTTTACTCCAGCTATTAAGAAGATTCCATGAAGAGTCTATTAGTAAGTCTAGCCCAGGGAGTACTAAAATATATAGAGGCGAAGTTTCTCTCTTGAGTGTAACCTTCCAAAAGATTACGCGCCAGGTGGGGTCGGAAACACAATGTTTGAATATGCTTTAACACCAAGCGTTCCCATCTCGGCGCATAATCTTTGTGTAACATCGCCTCTATATATCTTAGTAATCTCTGCTCTAGCCCATACAATTTCTAGAATTAGATCGCTCATGCCGACTCGCATGTTTCTATCGACCGATCTAGTCAAGTCTATATATCTATATGGTTTAAAACCTTCCAGCTCTTTTCTGTCGCATATCCTTTGATAATCTTAACATACTCTCCTACTCTAAAGAGTATTAAAACCAACAAAAAAAAAAAATTCAAATTTTTTTTATACCCGTTGTTGTGGGGCACTTGAGCATATTTTCATGGCAGCACTTCACTTTGCTTTGGCGCGCACCAAAAATACAAGCAACTCCAGCGGAGTCGTCTCCGTCTCCGTGTCCGTGTCCAACCCATACCCAGATTACTTTATAACCCATTGCCCACTAGTTGCCTCTCCAAGCATTCCAGTGATCCACTCTTTCGCTTTTAATTGGGCATTTTTATGTTATTATTAAATGCAAAACCAAATCGAGTGGCCCACTGTGCTGGGTTGATGTTGACGGTGTTGATGAGCAGTGTACGGAGCAGAGCATGGCGTGGAGTACCCAGAAGTGAAGTACTTGGCATTATTTATGGGATTTGCACTTGGTTTAATTGTTTACGTTTGCGCCAGGCAATCAAGTCGCCAGAAGAGTGCAATCCGAAACTGTCTGAAAACGAAAACTTTAAAGCTGTTTTTTGTAATCAAATCGATGTGGAATTATTATGGAGCGATCACCGCCTGGCGTTTGTTTATAAATCCAGGTGGTCCCAGAGTGCCACCGTTGGAAGTATTTGGTCCATCTTAAATTACAACTTTGTTTTTATTTCTGGATATTTATTTTGTCGCGCTACCCAGAAAAATGTCAGAAATAAAATAAACAAGCATCCGTGCTTTTGGGAATTGGTTCGTGATTTACTAAGAAACCGGATTCGTTTTCATCATGATCCAAAGCGATGATCATGATAGGCATCAGTTCATGAATAATTTGAACATTTAATGATTATGTTTTGCACCGAAATATGTAACATATGATAATGGATTCGTTAGAATATTGCGGTCTGGAAAGATATCGTGTAACGAAAGTGAAACATCGCCTTTATTGTGGCTTTTATTTTTAAGAGAACTAGATTTAGCGAATACCAAAAATTTCCACTTGTGGAACTAAGCTGTACAGGGAAACTGGAACTTAGAGTAATATTTTTCAATTTGACGAATTTGGGGAACCACTTTTTCTTTCAAATATTTCTGTTGTCTTTGTTCTATTATATCGTCTTTGTTTTATATATTATTTTAAACTTAAGAATTCAAATTTTAACAATAATTTTAGGCTTATAATTGTTATATCATAATCTTTTTAAGAATCCCATTGTATTTTTAGTTCCAGTTCTTTTTGTCCCATTTCCTCTATAGAGACCCTATGCTCCAGTGGAAGATAAAGAAAATAATGATGATGATGACATCAACTATAAATTATATATTATTATAATTATATTATATTATTATAATATTTTTTGTTGTTCAATATTTTAGTCTTTATTTATTATATATTAGAAACCGATAAGGAGACTATATAATTTTTTGAATATTTCCATTTTATTTTATTAAGGATAGTATTTCGACAAGTTTGTCGTTTAGATAAACGAAAAATATTTGAAAAGATCACAGATTTTTGCAGGAATTACATTTCTTAATATTTTCAGTTCTTTTAACTCTTTTATATCATCTATTTATTATATCATATCTAACATATACATAATTTTATATAAACTCAAGAATTAAAATTAGTCTTATTGGCTTAAATTAAAAATTTAATTAAAATGCTTATCATTTTCAATTTTTATGATTGTTTATATTATCTTTCTGTTATATCATCTATCTGCTATATCATCTATCTATTATATCATCTATCTGTTACATCATCTATCTGTTAAATCATCTATAGACTTTTTATTATTAGAAACTCAAGAATTCAACACTTTTTAAGACAATTATGTAAAAAAAAAACTTATAATATTTAACATATCACCAATTAAATTTTTTTTAAAAGCCTTGCCTGATTCATTATATAATCTATTCAATATGTGTAATACCTAATTCAAGCCCAGAATTCCAATTTCTTTCAATAATTCAGTCTTTATAAATCATATTTATATCAATTCCAATTTTTTTTTTTAGATTTAACATTTTTTCAAGATTAGGAATATTGTAACTAAAAGCCTCTTCTCGCAAAATTGCTATAGGTAGTAATTTTGAAATCCAAACGAATTTTGGAACATCTTTTGTTGTCACTTTTTTATTTTGTTTAAAAAGTTCGATTTTTTTTTTAAGAATCCAGTTTTATTTTCCAAAAATTCAATTTTTTTCAAGAATTGTTATTTCGTTAAACTCGTTTTTCTGATATTAAGTCATCTATTCAATATGTGTTTTATCCTCCACTCAAACCCGGAATTCCAATTTCGTTAATAACTGAGTCTTTATTCATGATAATTATAATAATTCGATAAATTTATTTTCAAGATTTAACATTTTTTCAAGATTAGGAATATTGTAACTAAAAGCCTCTTCTCGCAAAATTGCTATAGGTAGTAATTTTGAAATACAAACGAATTTTGGAATATCTTTTGTTGTCACTTTTTTATTTTGTTTTAAAAAGTTCGAATTTTTAAAAGAATTCAATTTTATTTTCCTTCTTGGAATTTTTTTAAGTATACAAATTTTTTTTCCCAAGAACTCAAATTTTTTATTTCCAAGAACTCAAATTTGATTCGAGAATTTCAATTTTTTTATGAATTAAAATATTTTCAAGGATTCATTTTTTTTTTAATTCTATTTATTTCAAGAATTTCAATTTTTTTATAAACTCAAATATTTTCCAAGTGCTCAACTTTTTCCAAAAATTTGTTCCATTGCATCATTAGTGCATATTAGTTTTTTCAAGAACTCAAATATTTTCAAGAATTAAATTTTTTTTTAAGAATTACAACTCTTTTCCAGAAATCAAATTTTTTTTCAAGAACTCAAATATTTTCAAGAATTAAATATTTTTTAAAAATTAAAACTCTTCTCATGAACTCAAATTTGTTTCAAGAACTTAAAATTTTTCAATAATCCAATTTTTTTTTAAGAATTTACATTTTTTTTTTAAATTTAAATATCTTGCAAGTGTTCTACTTTCAAGAATTTAAATTCTTTCAAGAATAAAAATGTTTTTCAAGAACTCAAATTTGTTTCAAGAATTTAAATTCTTTAAAGAATTACAATTTTTTTACGAATTTAAATTCTTTTAAGAATTAAAATGTTTTTCCAGATTTCAAATTTGTTTCAAGAATTTCAATTTTGTCGTGAATTAAATTTTTTCAAGAATTAAAATTTTCTCAAGAATTCAATTCTTTTCAAGAATTTACATTTAAAAAAAATTTAAGTATTGTTCAAGTGTTAAATTTTTTCCAAAAATTTGTTCCATTGCAACAACAGTGAATAATTTTATATAAATAGTTCAATCGTTAATAATGCTATATAGCGGAACGGCAATGGTTGGCACCTCTTAAAGTATCCTAATTTTTTTTAAATAATTCAGTCTTTATTTACGATGCATTGTAAAAAGCTTTTAATTTCCATATTTAAAAAAAAAATTTCAACTACAATACTTCAACTTTTTTTTTAAGAATTCAAATTTTTTTCAACATAATTTTTTTTTAAACTGTAAGTTGTTTTTAAATCTAAATTTTTTAAAGAATTAAAATTTTGAACCTTATTCTATAGGACCCTTTTAATTTTTGATATTGGGATTACATTATATAGCTTCTATATGAATATTTTAGACAATTTCGCCAAAAAAGTTGTAGATGAATAATTCGTTTGACGATATACAATTAACGTAACCAAATTTGGCAATCGGACGTTTTTTTTACAGATCCCCAGTATTGTACCAAATTTTATTAAAATCGGTTGATTATATCATAGAGCTCCCTTAGAATCGATCGATCAAAAATCCGTGTTTGGCAATTGGAAATATAAAATTTTATCAAAATCGGTGGACTACATCTTATAGGATCGATCGGTCCCAAACCTGTGTTTGGCATTCGGAAGTACCAAATTTTTTACTATGTTATATAGCCCATAGGATTAATCAGTCATGAAAACGTGTGTGCTGCAAAACTCTATTTTTTTCTCATGAATACATTTTTTTTCAAAAAATTGTTGAGAATACATTTTTTAGAAAACATTTTTATAGATTTTGTTTTCACTTTTGTTTCATTATATTAAGTACAAACTCTAGTTACAGATTCGATTGAGCCTCGATAGCTTAGCGACAGTGCACTAGAGGTTGTGGGTTCATCCTAGAGGTTGTGGGTTCGAATACCACGTTAAGCATGGTATTACACTTTCCACTTTTCCTATTTCCCTAATTTTTCCTTTCTTTTCTATATGATTATCACTTAATCCAATTTTCAATCAACTTCATTCAACCTTATTTTTTTTATTTATACTCAATTTTTTGGGATTTCATTATGTAGCTCCTATAGGGGTATTTTAGACTATTTCGAAAAAAAAAAACTAAAGTTTTAGATGGATAGATAATTCGTTTGAAGATATCGCAATCAAATTTGACATTCCGAAGTTTTTTTTAGAGATTCCCAATATTGTACCAAATTTTTTTTTAAATCGGTGATATCATAGATCAACTATAGCTCCTATGCGCGTGTTTTAGACTACCTCGAAAAAAAACCGAAAGTTTTAGATGTATAATTCGTTAGAAGATATTGTAACCAAATTTGGCAATCCGTTTTTTTCGAGAATTAAGCATATTTTTTAGGAAAACATTTTTTACAATAATTTTTTTTTTTTGTAATATCCGTTTTACTTGGTGCATTGTATCATATACTATAATAAACAGTAGTTGCAGATTTGAATTGATTAAATTAACTCTCCAGCCTATTGTATGTCGTAATAAAAAGTATCGCTCCCAAATATAGGAAAAACATTTCGTAATATTCATATCAAATTGCTTAAAGATATTGCATAAGAATTCGGAAGGTCACTGCAATAGTGATTCGTAGACCAGTAAAGATCATCTACTATGAGAACAATTCGCAGTTTAAATTTGCATATTGATTCTTTTATTAGTTTACGTGTATGTTTCGAACATCTGGATTCTGTAGCTAGGATGTCTTTACAAATGGTACATTTTTGAGCTTTCTGTAATTGTTATAAAATTTGGTTGCATTAAAAATTATCTTTTTGTACGCAAATTAAAAAATAAATAGCCTTAAGCAAACTGAGGAGTTAAATAAAGTGCGAAGTCTTATGTAAAAATTTTTATGTGTTCATAGTTTGCATAAATTAATGAAGCTAGGTAATTAGTTTTTTTTTTTCTACAGTGAAAGGAAATAACACTGACCATCAAAATAAAAAATAAAAAAAAAGATTGAAATGCTGCCTTGAGTTTATATTTTTTTTTAAACCATTTTGCTGAAACTGGCCAAGGTTGCACAATATTAGTTATACTTTTTTAGGTAATGGAAATTTTTTGTATACTTTCCGAAGTTGTTTAAAACAATGTATGAGATATATAGGTAAAGTACGATAACATATTTTTTAGCAACCTTATCAACGTAAAATCCAAACTCAATATGAATTGGAATTTTTGCAGGAATAACTTAGAGAAAATGTTAAAAATTCGTCAACTTTTAGCTAGATAAAATATAAATTCCATGGATACATGGACAGTGCAGCTTTAAAGAACGAAAACGAATACTCTTTCTTATTACGCTACGCTACAAAAAGTTGTGTCCGACTCCTTCAATTATTTAAGAGCCTAGACCAGTTCGCCCAATTTTTCTATACCCAACAACTACTAAGTGCAGCAAGCATTGTGACATCATTAATGAGTTGCTTGCTTTTTGTTGCACAGTGTAGTTAAGGTAAACAAATGCCGCATATTTCAACTGAACACGAGCTGAAGCTGCAGCTGGAGCGGCAGCCACAAAATATCTGCATAGCAGACGGCCAGCCGGCAACTATGTTAATGTGAACTCAGCATAAGGCAGGGGCAAATGGGAGTATGCGTGTGTGAGTGTGTGTGTGTGTAGGTATAGGGACAGTCAAGCCGACCGACCAGGCATGGCAGCAGGGAAGAGCCCAGCAACAACAACAACTACCGAGTGAGACAATGTCTTGACGGGCAGCAGCGTCATCGTCGTCGCGTCGTCCATGTTGCAGCAACAGCGTCGTCAGCAGTGGCCTGCATGTGTCATTGCACACACACACATAAGCTCCTCGTTCGCTCTGTTGTGTGTGTGAGTGCATGCGTGTGTGCCTGTGTCGGCAGTGCAACGACCTGTGACAAAAAGGCAGCAACAGCGGAGACGACGACGACGATGACGCCGGCAGCAGCAGCAGCAGGCGCTGACAACGTGTGACGCATCCGTAGGGATGTTACGTGCCATGTTCGATACGTCGCGACCGGCCGACAACAACAACGACGACGCTGTTATTGCGGGCGTCTCTGCTATGAGCGGAGAGCAGCAGAACACTTGAGTGAGAGCAGCGACTGAGCGAAAGAGCGTAGCGCATATTCCATATTTTGTACAGCTGTTAACAGTGACTCCCACGCTGCTTACGCTCAGATAACTTCGTTGCGCTCAAAATTTTTGTGATTTGTTGTTGTGCGGCTTCTTTTTTGGTGTTTGTGTGAGTGTGTCTATGTGTGTGAGTGTTTGTTTACCGTCAGAACAGCAGCAGCAGCTTTAATGCTGCGTTTACACTGGCCCACATACAGTAGGGTAATTGGTCGATGCAAATTAATGTTGTTTATAAGATTTTAAAGCAGCTAGTAAAGGCAAACTACTTTTCTTTACTTTTTGAATTTTTCGCAAAACCTAAGATGATGAAAGAATTCGTGAACTAAAGCTTAATGAGAATTTAGTATATATGTAGGATTGATATTTATTTGTTTATTAATTAATGAGTATAATGAATTATAAAAGTAACAACTTTAAACGACTTTAAACGACTTTTTACGACTTTAAACGACTTTACAACTTTTCTTGACTACCGCTTTTCGACTCTACTCTGTTCTGCTCACGCTGCTGTTGTACGCCCTGCCAACTCCCGCTGTTGACCGCGCTGCCAACTCCAGCTGTTGATCGCGTTGCCAACTCCAGCTACTTATCTTTAAATATATAAGCTCTCCAAACTAGCAATCTATTTTAGAGAAATTGCAATTTACATAAGTTACAAAAGTTTCCGGACACTTGAAAAATTAAACGGAATTGATAAGCGAACTCAAAAAGATCTTCAAGCGTGTTTTTTTTAAAATGATCTAATGAGTAAACTGAATTATCAGCAACATAATAACTAATAAGCAAGACAACGATCCAAAACACTCATCTAAAACCTATCTGCAAAATAAACAAAAAGAAAAATCCGTTGAAAATCATGGAGCGGTCAGCCAAATCGCCTGATCTAAATTCAATCTAACTTCTTGGGAATGAACTTGATCGTCAAGTCAGAAAAAGTTTCTGCCTTCGAAAGATACTCTCTTGATTGCAATAAAGAAGACGTGAGAGCAGCTGGAACCAACAGTTCTTAAAAAACTTTTCAACAATATGCCTCGAATAGTCGCAAAAGTGTTGAAATCTAAAGGATAATTTGATGACAAAAAAGTACTATATTATCGTTCTACGTGTACAAACATATTACCTGTTACATTTGAAGTAATATATTGAATAATTTTAAAAGGAACAATCTTTAGAATAAAGTATTTTCACATCCCATTAATAGTTTCAAACGTTTATGATCATTTTTTTTTTTTAATTTTAAGGAGTAATTATTAGTGTTCGGAAACTTTTGCCCGGAAGGGTATTTTGTACCTAATTTGAGCTAGAAAAAAATTGACAGTTAGTACATACTTATAACCAAAATAATGTCTGCATCAACGGCACAGAAGGGATAAAAAGTTTCAGGTTTTCTACATATTTTTTATAATTTTGTTATGAATACTAACAAACTTTCTAATTGGTCGAAATTCTATCCAGTCGAACTCTTCTATAGGAAACATGGCTACAACGAGCACCTTCGTTTTGTGCAAGATGTGGTATATTTAGGGTTACCATGTATCGCTTTAAAGCGAACATGTTCGCTTTTTTATATAGTATGTAAATTTTCCAATTTCCCCGACATGGGGGGTTATCGGTTTTGGAATGTTAGATGATTTCACTTCGATCTGGTAATCCTATTTATATTTTAAGCACCTTATAAAGAATTAAATAACGACTTTTTGTGTATAACGAACAAATTTTTTAGCGGAAATTGAAATTCACGCAATTCTTAAATAATTTTTCGTTACAAACTTATCTTAAATTTCATAAATAGAGAAATAAAAGTATAATCCAAACTTTAAAGGTAAAATAAGTAAACATATCGATTTTATAGGTATAATAAAATAATTTTTGCTCTCTTACGAATTCACTAAAGGAAAGTTTTATCGCACTTATTTTAATACTAAAGTATTGATTTTACATTTTATGAACTTTTTGCCTAATGAAAGTAATACTTTTTTAAATAGCTGCGAAAATGGCATTCATTTTTAAAAGATTTAGGCATAAATAGATTTTATCGAACAAGCGATTTAAAATACTTAGTGTACAGTAAAATCTAATTTTTGTGCCAGTTTATTGGCAAGAAATTAAAAAAATTTTACAACTTGGAGGGGATATCTTGTACTTTGCATAATATATAAAAAAATGAAAAGCTATTCCTTAAATATTTTAAAGTTTTTATTCGATCTTTAGCTATAAGCTTTCGATAGTTTGGCTGCAAAATACGCTTTTTATAGGATTTAATAGTGAAGTAATATAATTCGATTTTTTTTTGTCTTTTTCCAAAGGAGATAGTCAAAAAGAGAAACATTTCTGACCAATTCTATAAACAATTAGTTATACGCGATAAGACTATAAGACGATACTGTTTGAGTTTAATTATTGTTGAGGAAAACCGGATGGAAAATTAAAATAAATCGACAATATTTGTGGCAAAATTTGATGACTAGCTTTAATGATTTTCGAAGTCTAAGATAGTCAGATTATAGATTATTATAGATATAGATTATAGATAGATTAGTACAGCCAAAGTTGGCTCAATCATATCCCAGTCTTTAGAATCAACTTATGATTTCAAGGTATTTAAAAATATAATTATTAAAAATTAAGCCAGATTGAATTAGGTTTTAGACAGGAAAATGGTAACGATAAATGGCAAGGGGCTTCAAATGAAAAATCAAATTATTTCATGGTTATATGTGCAATGTGCGTAAAATAAATTTTACAGTTTAGGCTCTAATCATCTTTTCTACTTATTGATAATATTGTATAGATTCAAAGAATTTCTAATTAGAAAATCAACATATAAAGCCATAGTTGTTTGAAAAAATATTAAGAAAATCGACTTTAATTTAGCAATAAAAATGTTTCTAAAACTTGTAAAAGAGAACACTTATTTTTGTTTTAACTATAGCAATGGCATAGCCCGTACCAGCTACTGCCGCAGTGTAAACATAGCATGTAGCTGTAATACTTGTGTTTTGTTTAGGCAAAGTTAGATTTGCTTGTGGCAAAATATGATATTTAGCTTTATTGATCTTCGAGGTCTAAGATGGTCATTAGTACAGCCGGAGCTGGCTCAATCGATATCCCAGTTATTAGAATAAAGTAATGATTAAAGGATATTTTAATAAAAATCTAGAAAAAAGATTAAAGCAAATTGAGTTAGTTTTTGGACAGAAAAATGGTGACGACATTTGTCAAGAAGTCTAAAATTAAAATTTTATTTATTTTTTACGTATATAATATGAACAATACGAGTGAAAAAAATTTAAAAAAAAAAACGCTTAGGTTCTAATTAGTTATTAATAATATTGTATAAATTCAGGAAATCTATTACTAGAGGATTATGTATGATACAAAAGATTTTGGAAAAAATATTTTAAAAAAATGTACTATAAATTATTATTACAGTTTTTAAGGCCCATACGTAGCATGCAAAATTTACTAATGTAATAAAAAACTTCATATAAAAAAATGGCGTACGTAAAATCGGGCGCGAAAGACTTTGGGATACCCTGTACCACTTGCTTGCAATAAAATCCGGTTCCTTCACAAAAACCAAAAACAGAAGAATTTTTTAGCAAACAATTTTTTTTTACCTACCGTTCCTATGGGAGCTATATATATTTTATAGTCAACCGACTTCAATAAAATTTGACACAGTGATTAAATACCTTAAAAAGATCTGAATGCTGAATTTAGTTCAAATATCTTTACAAACAAATGAAACACATCGGATTTTGTATAAACATCTTTTTTTGGACCGATTGTTCCTATTGGAGCTATATGATATAGTCAACCGATTTGGATTAAATTTAGTACAGTGCTTAGGAACCATAAAATACTCACGAATATCAAATTTGGTCCCAATATCTCAACAAACAAACGAAACACAAAAAATTTTGTTAAAAAATTGATTTTTTGGAAGATGGGAGCTATATGATATAGTCAACCGATTTTGTTCAAATTTGGCAAATTGCTTAAGTGCTCTAAAAAATTTCTAAACGCCAAATCTAGTTACGATTTCTTTATTAAAAAACGAAATATAGCGAATTTAGATTTAAAAAAGTTATTTTGGCCGATCGGTCCTATGAGCTATATGATATCGTCTCAAACACCCATATGGGAGCTATATAATTTATCCCCGATATTAAAAATAAAATAAACTTGTCTCCTATGGAATAATATGGGATCTAATGTGAAAGTTTGGTTACTCTAGCTCTTACCATCTCTGAGATCTAGGCGTGCAAACGGGCAGACGGACGGACGGAGAGACGGACATGGGTATATCGACCTCTCTATTCACCTGATCATATTTTAGGTAACTTTGGGGTGTCTCCGACGACTCCTTCTATATGTTACATACATTTTCGGCTTGCACAAACTTAATATACCCTTTGCACCATACGGTACAGGGTATAAAAATTAAAATGACTATGCCTTTAACCAATAAAACTGTGTCATTTTAGAGAGCATTTATTTTTTTCTAACTGTACCAATGACATCGCTTTATTTTCGCACACTTCGATTTTTTGCTATAGCTGCAGTGTAAACATAGCATGTGACTTGAACTCTTCTGTTAACACTGTAAAACTCTTTCTGCCACTAATATTTTGTAGCTGTGCCAAACCCGCTGTCGCTGTGAACATAAATTGCAGTGTGAACCTAGCATAGCTGCTTGCTATTGTTGTTACTGTTGTTTTTGTGTTGAAGGCTTTACTGTAGTTGTTGTTGTAGTTTGCTTCATTTGCGGTCGCTTCACTGAGTTTAATTTTCTGTATGCCGCTACTAAATATTTTCCATGAAATTGTTGTGTATGCTGCTTTGTTGCAAGTGCACGCATACACTGAGGAGACACACACAATGTATGTGTGTGCGTGTATGCCACATAGATACAAAACAGGTTGGCCAAACTAAGGAGATAGCTGCGGCAGGCTAATCAGCTTATGCTCATGTTCAAAGTTAAACTCAGCTGTGTTTGCTTAGCCAGATATAGAGATGATGGGAGATGTCAGCAGCAACAACAACATCATCACCGGGTTAACTCAAAAGTAAATAGACAACAACAACAACAACTTAGCTGAACGCCGCCTACGCAACCTCAAGTCAAGTCGAGACGCAGTCAATGGCGAATCCATCCATCCATTTCAAAGATCTGAACTGCAGCTATTAATTAGCTTTATTAAATGCTTAGCTAACTAAACATGCGTAAATTAGTAGGTCAAACAACGCACACAGTGCTCTAGTAGTATCTGTGTGTATCTGTGTGCATGTGTAAATGTGTGTGCATGTGTATCTGTGTCTATGCGTGCGCGTTTCCGGCAGGCGTTGAAACTTCCCAGTCTGTCCATCATTCATTCATTTCGTTTAGTCATTTGTACAAATAAACACGACTTGAAGCATGAATTAATTAATTTTAATCAAGTTTTGGGATCCATAGAAACAACAACAACATCAGCGTACAAAATCAATTGAATGTGCATTGGCACGCTTCATACCAACTATGAAGTATCTCATAGATACATTGCAAAATGTTTTTGCATTAGCTTAGCATAAAACGGTTGTTCTAATGCATGAAACTGTTGATTAGAAATTTTTTCTGGCTTAAAGTGTCGACTCATGGTGCAGGCAAAAAATTGTCTGCGGATACGTGTTGGGGGGAAAAAAAGGAGGCGTGTCACATACCAAAACTGTGCATATTTGTAGTAAAATGTATGGCGGAAGATGAGGACGCTTTTCCCATATTACGAATTATCACATTTTCTATATAACAAAGCAAAATTTTGAAACAATCCAAGTTCGCTATGAGGAAGTATGTCTTAATGTTCATCTGTTCGCTGGTAGCTTCTAAGCCCATCATCATAATTTGACAAACGAGCTTTTATTGGAATCATCTTGATCGTACGCTGGTTATAAGACCATAAAACATCACATTATATTAAATAGGGCTTTCTCAAGAGTACCCTATAACAACAACATTTTTACATATTATGAATATATTCATCTGTTCGCTCGTAATTTCTAAACCCCGCATTATAATTTGATAAATGAGCTATCATTGGAAAAGCCATAAGATGGCACATTAAATTGAATAAAGGTTCATCAAGAGGACCTCACGTCAATATTTTGAATATATATCTAAGAGACTTATATTATTCACTTGCAGTAACAATTACTACTGTTCTAGATATTTACGCAGATCCAATTTGTTTTATATTACAAATATGTACCTCTGCTCGCTTGGAACTTCTGAACCGCGCATCATAATTTGACAAATACACTATCATTGGAAACGTCTTGATCGTACGCTGGTTATAAGACCATGAAATGTCACATTAAATTAAATAAGGCTTTCCACAGAGTACTCTTGTCATGCAAAAAAAATTTCCTTAATTAATTATTTAATTTCGAAAATAAATCTCTATCTAAAAGAGATTTCTATTAATCACTTTTAGTAACTATTAACTCTGCTATTGATATTCACGTACATCTAATCCGCCAACAATTTTTAAGCACTCTTCTATATCGAGCCATAAAATAGGCCATCAATTTATAAAGTAAACCCTAAAGTGCTCAATTTGCATAGCATTAAGCAGCACAGATATAAATTTAAAGACAATTTTAAGTGCATCATATAATGAAAAAATGCAATTACGACCAACCATAAGGAACTAAAGTTTTAAACGAACCTTAGTTTGGTTTTAACAACTTAAATACAAAATACTACTACTGCCATCTGCATGTAAATATATACAGTGATGCTAAAAATTATTCGCACGGTTTGAAATTTTTAGCTTAATTTTTGAGTTCTAGTGAATGCGGTCGTTATAAAAAGAAAGCATATTATGTTTTAAAAAATATAAACATAACTTATTTTGATAAAAAAAATTAGTATAGTAATAGATCCTTGCCTTACAGTTCGTCTTAGGCACACGTATTTAATCCGCTGTCCAACTTTACGGCGTACGTACATCATCCCATCTGAACCAAAAATGTTTAGTTTGGATTCATCAGAAAATATGACATTTCTCCAATCATTTAAGGTCCAAGACTCGTGGATTTTAGCCCATTGTAGCATTTTTTGATGAATTTTTAAGGTTAAGACCGGTTTTTTTTGTTGGTCTGCGAGCATTGTGTCCTTCCTCCATGAGGCGTCTTCGCACAGTTCATGTGCTAATGTTAACTCCTCCAGACTGGACAAATTCGGTCCTAATGTCTTCAGCTGTTTTGAACCGATTTTCCATACTTAAACGCTTCAATATCCTATTTTCCTTGTCGGTCGTCTTCTTCTTCCTCCCTGAGCCAGGTTTTCTCTAAGGCTGCCGGATTCATCATAATTGTTAAGAAATTGACCTATCGAATATTTGCAGAATCCAACTTTAGCACTTATAGCACGGAGGCTCAAATTTTCTGACCGCAGAGCCAGTATGGCTCCTTTATCAAATTAGTCATTTGAGACATTTTTCACTATTAATTTTTTTTCACTTCCCAGACAGCTTCGAGATCATAAAACTTATCGCTTATTAAAAGCTAAATAACACACGATTACAACTAAAAAATTTCAAGTCGATCGAAACTTTTATGCGGCGCCCACGACGCTTCAAAGTTCGCATTTACAAGCGCAAATCAGGTGTCCGGATATTTTTGTCCGCTACTGTATATAATAGTGAATCTAAAAAACATTCGCCTGTTTTTCAATTTCAAGCTCAACTCTTCGTTTAGTGAAAAGTTGTTAATTTGAAAATTATAGACATTAGAGCTCAATTTTGTTAGAAAATGAAATCTAAAAAATTAAAAAAAAAATAAATAAAAATATGTGTGTTTTTCGAATATTATTTATATTTTTTCTAGAAAAAATGTGTTGTTAAATTTTATTAGGGATACCCTTGGCCTAAATAATATTTTTCTAACGACTTTTCATACTTTTCAACAAATTATTCGTCTTCTTGGCATCAATCTTCTGCTGTTCCAAAGGATTTTAAATATTCAAAAAATTACCTTTCATTAGTATTTACAGCAAGAAAAAATGAGTGCTATGTGTTAACCTGTATTTTTATCTGTTCCCTCGTAACTTTTAATACGTTTATCAAAATTTGGCAAATGAGGTGTAGCTTGAAGCGCCTTGATAGTCCGCTGTTTATGAGCTATGTGACGTCATATTAAAATGAATTTATTTACTTTAGAATTTAATTTTTGTAGAAAAATTAATAAAAACCGAAAATATTTTTTTATATTTTTAGTTTTTATTAATTTTTGCTGTAAAATTTTAATAGAGAAACCTTTTGGCTTACTTCTTTAAATATTGGTCTTCTTGGGATTAATGGTTTTTTTTGGGTGATTCTAAAATATATCAAAAAATTACCCGTCGGCGGGCAGTCGTTAGGCAAAATTAGAGCAGGCCCGTAATACGGAAAATAAGTTCTCATACGACATACTATTAGACAGTCAAACCTGATGGGTTAGATGGGAAAGTAGAGCATCTCAATAATAATAATTTAATAATAATTATTTCCAGACTGACTATTTTGTGAGTTGCCCCTGGGAAGGACCTGGCGATCTCTTATTATAACTGTTCGATGAGATCAGGGACATACAGCTTAAAGACGAATCCGAAAGGCTGTATCTTAAATTAATTGAGATTTTCTATTTTTAATTTTAAAAATTAGAACTCGTTTTTGGAAGAAATTAATTTTTTTACATTATTTTCTAGAAAAAATGTGTAATAAATTTTAACTTGGCTTACTTCTCATAGCTTTCACCAAATTATTGATCTTCTTGGGCTTAATCATTCTTTTGGTGATCTTGAAATTTAACAAAAAGTTTGCCATGAATGTTCATTCTGTTCCTTAGTAACTTGTAAAACGCCTATCATAATTTGACAAATGAGGTGTCATTGGAAACGTCTTGATTGTCCGCTGGGTATAGGCTATATGACGTCATATTAGACTGAATATGACGCCCTGAAGATGGATATTTTTTTTATTCCTTGATAAAATTGTACATCTAGTTGACAATCGCAAAAGTTAAAACTAATACCATAGCCCTCCAGTAGCACAACTTATCGCACCTAGTCGGAGCATAGGGCGGTGTTCCGTTTCTTGAGTGAGGTTTTTTACCGCCGGGGTACTAACCCAACGCAACCTTCTAAAATGAGAAGGACATGGCATCGGCATTTCCTCCGAGCTTGATGTAAGGGTTATAACCGCCCAGGCTCGGTCGCCAGAGCCTCGTCAGCGAGACAGAGTTCACCAAAACGAGAAGGTGAGATTGACATTTGAGTAGGAGAGGCTATGTATTCGCAATCACGACCCCTTTAGAACTCCAAGGATGGAGATAAAGTCATGAAAAAAAAAACGGTTCATTGAGGCAGCGACTCAGGAGCTTGTTGGCAGTAGGTCGAAAATCCTTAACGAATTCGTATTGTATCTGAAAATGGGTTCTTTATATAGAATATTCGTTAAACAGAAATTATACAGTTTTTAAGATTTTTAACGTTTATTTAAAAATTCCAGTAATTTTAGTTTGGTAGTTCTTTAACAAAATCTTCTAAAACGAATGTAAAAACCTTTTCACTAATCAGAGTCACAGCTAAAAATATTTAGTGCCTATTTTTATTAGTCGTTAAGGAATTCTATTCAAATGCGTTAAAAAAAATTTATTACACGGATGAAAAAAAATTCATAAATAAAGGTTCTTGAAGAAATTCAAAATAAAAATAAAATGTTTTTCGTAGAGAGATTCATTATACAGTAGTTCAACTCTTTTTTCATTATGAAAATTTTACACTAAGTTTAAAAATTTCAATACTAAAATCCCAAAGTGTACGAATAATTTCATCGCCCACTGTGTTGTACTTCAGTCTGCCAGTTTTGTCTCACTATGGTGATATTTTTAGTTGTTTCGGGTTGTTTCTAAGCCCAGCCGTCTGTCTGACTAGACCGTCCGTATCAACGTCACGTGTAGCTCATAAATATTTAAGCGACCAAAGTGCGGACCTTGTATATTTTATTATATAAATATATACTATATATATATATATAAATATATATACCAAGTTTGTGGCAGAGAGAGAGAGGGAGAACCGTTTGTTAATTTAGTAAAAACATTGCAAAACGACTTCAGAATATTTGCCTTTATTATTTACGTGCAATGCACTTTTGAACTCACATTCAGCGTAGTACAAAATCAACGCTTTTGTTGTTGTTGGAATCCCAAATCCAAATCCAGAAAAAAAGGATGATGAAATATTCGAGTGAAAAGAGGGAAACGCGTGCCGGAAAGAGAGCGGGAGCGGGAGAGGGAGCGTAAGTGGCAGGCAACTCTCTTTCAAGTACTGTAATGTGCGCACCTGCTCGACATCAAGAAGGACACACACAGATGCACACATAGAGAGATACACACACAGATACAGAGATACACACACATGCAGTCTGAGGCCTGTCTAAAAATATTGCGGGTCTTGCCGTTTCGTCCTTTAAGAAGGCATAAACAAAACCGGATTTATTTTGAGCTACCATTTTACAATGAAACCAAATAAGTTTGTTTTTGGAGTAAAAACATTTTTTGCACATACCTAAATACATAAGTAAATGCTTTGGTATATGAGGGTATGTGCAAATATATAATGGGTAGTATATAATAGATTTAGTTTAGCATAAGAAACATATTTACTATGCTTATGTAAAGAGTTGCGGTATTGAGCTCATAAAAGATACTTTAAAAATGTGTTTAAAAGATTAAAATTTGCTATGGAAACGATTAAAATGTTTGAAATATATTATTTGGATCTCAGGTGTGTTTAGAAGATTTTGCTGGACACGTGTGGAACTCCAGATGGTATGACGACCTGAGGTAGGAGACCTTTGTACAATAAATTAACTGGAATCGGAACAGTGAGCGCCATCTACGTCACTAGAGTAAATCGGCAAGGAGTCTCGCCAAGTCTAATCTCTTAAGAAGTTGAAGAAGGCGGTTCTTTAGGTTCCTTTTCTAGACGCCGCAGAAATATTTGACTTACTAGAAGATCAACAAGATAAAACCTTCGATTTTTAGCGACATATTCGTGAAACATTGTACTGCCGTGTCTAAAACCTTCTGGGCTGGAGAAATATAGTGTAACTCTCTATGGATTGGATCTTATTTTATCAGAAAAAAAGAACACATCACAATATATTTACACTTTTGATCACAAACAATATATAAAAAAATAAGGGAGAGCAGTTAACGTCTAAAAAAAATATGCTGAAAAAAAGCCGGAATATAATATTAAAGAACTCTCCAAAAAGAATTTTTATTTATTTTTAAATAAAATTTAAATTTCTTATAATTGAAATTATCTTGAAAACATAGATACATTTTTATTTATAAAGCGCAAAATAATTATTATTGGTAAACTTGAAAGATAAATGTTCAATGTTTATTGATTGGGATCCTTAATAAAAATCCTTCTAGGAAATCGAAAAAATATTTATGATGAAAAGTATAGCCGGAGTACATTATATTAAAGAACTATCATCATCATCATCAATTCCTATATCTCCGGTTGGAGCATAGGGCCTCAATAAAGCACTTCCACCTGGTTCGGATTTTGGCTAGCAATTTTAGCTCGTTCCATGATTTTCCGCATTCATCGACCTCTTTTTGTAACGACCTCCTCCATGTTGTCTTAGGGCGGCCCCTTTTGCGGCTTCCTTGGTGAGTCCAATCAAGAGCTTGACGGCAAACTTCCTTCGCATACACCTCCATTTCCTTAGCTTGATAGTGTTGGCCATGGGATCCAGTTTAAAGAACTATACAAAAAAGTATTAACTTTTTATTTTATTCTTAAATTAATTTAATTTTCTTGAAATCAAGTTTAAGAAATATTCATGAAAAATGTAGATACAATTTTATTTAAAGAGCGCTAGATAATTATGGGTTGACTTTTATTTTATAAATTAAAATTAATTCATTGATGTTTCATTTCTTATTTAGGCAACAGTGCGCAACTTTTTTAAGTCAAGAGTCTGAGCTGTGCAGAAATGCAGAATTTTTTAGTGTTTGATACTTCTGCAATTCTGCCTGACTCAAATGTTTCTTTAAGGCAATAATTCAAACTCCACACAACAAGTGGGATCTACTTTTGTAGATAAAATTCAAAAAAGCTTATCTTATTTCTAAAGTCGGATTAGTACCAAATGTTTGTATATCTTTTAACGTCATTATTAAATCCTAATGCTATTCTTAAACTCTAAGAAGTCAGCATTATCCCAAAACGCTTAGTTTCCTCATCGGTGGTATTTACACCCCAGGTCAGGCCAGAACCGCGTCAAATTTTTGTCTCCAATGATGACGTTTTTTGATACAGTTTTCCAGTTACGAGCTCCTATCTTCGAAGCGTCCTCGTCGACTCCATCTATACACCGTATCCGCGGACGTCCTCGTGCTCGTTTTGCGAAAGGTTTCGCTTTTAGTATTTTTCTAAAAGGAAACGCTTGGTTCCAGTGATAAGTTTATTATAAGAAGTTCAGATATAGGTGGCGCCAGTGTTTTTTTTCAAAGAAAAATTTACAAATTGGCTAGTTTCTTAAAGCCCCTAAATTTTATTTAATTGAAAAATATAATTTTTTGGTAATGTAGGTTTTAATAGTGTTTTTTTACACTACTTTTTACTAGGAAAGATACCGAACTATTTACTAATATAGGTAGAATATGTGTTACAACTGCTATTTATTAAGTTTAAAAAAACCCCTCTTCTACCTTAATTCTAACCTTAATTCATACAACATATCATCTACAAATTCTCTTAATTAAAATTTGTTACACTTTTGATTTAATTAATTATAAACTCAAACTGAACAGCTTAATCCTTTGGACATTTTTTTTATTGTTTGTTATGATTGTCCAAAAATAAAAAAACCGCCTTTGAAAATTTTCCATTAGACAACACTGAACTGGATGACGATCCATTGCAATTTCTTTGGCTTCCATGTGTGTGTGTTTTTTTTACCCTATTAACACCCTATTGGCACCAAAAAAAAAAACCCACCCAATGCTCGGCGGGTTTTTCATTATCGCTCGGTTGGATGGACGGACGACGCGACGCTTCATGCCGCTCCGCTCCGCACAGCTGTGCCATTTATTGCATGTTCTACAATACTTAATGGACAACCACTCGTTTGTGTATCTACCCGAATGCACTCATACTCACACACATACTACACACACACTCACACACTAATAGAGCACACATCAGGGGCATGCCACCACTGCAACGCCTTTGGTTCATTTGGGGTGACTTTTCAACTCGGTCTGGCTGGCATAAAGATAATACCTCTCAATTCCCTTAACTTTAATTAATTTTCCATACACAATAGATTAGCATAAGTTTTCATTGAAATGAACTTATTGAATCGTCTTTATAGGTCGGAGTTATTTCGCAGAATTCGAATCGGGAATATGCGTCTTGGGAATCTGCGTGCTTATCGCTTGGGCAAGGTTCCGGACTTGATAACCCCAAACTGTGTTTGTACGCAATTAAACGAGTCTATATAAAAGTGAGCGCGAAAGTGCTGCGAAACTGTAAAAGTTGTGAATCAAGAGAGGGATTATTAAAGAGTTGAGATATATCCGAAGTTTATTGTAGGAAGAATTTCATTTGATGACAAATTTGTTTACAATACTTTCATAAATAAACTAGAAACAGACGAATTTTGCAACAAAAACATTTTCTTGCCCGGGCGGAGCTTTGGGGGGTCTATAGTCAATAGATTTTGGTGAAAAAAATTTTTTATGCTGAATTTTGTTTATATAAAGACAGTTTTTTCTTTATCGATTGGCCCTATCGTTATATAATATATGATATAATCAACAAATTTTGATCATATTAAATACAGCGCTTTGGACGTCTTAAAAACTTCCGATATCTTCATAAAAAAAAAGAGTTATAGCTACGTTCAGTGGCAAATCCACGGAAAGTTTTCTGGTCCGCACCACCCACCCAAAAGTTGGAAAAAATTTGTTCAAAGCCTTTAGCTAGCTCTAATATATATACTTATATATACTTCGAAGTGAAAAACCCTCCCTAGATCCGCACCAAACTTTTTTTTTTTTTTTTGCGAGGTTCACTGAAACACCCCTATGAGTATAATAATAATTCATTATTTTCCTAGAATTAACTATTTAGTCAGTAACCCTTAGAATGACCATGTGGTTTATATAAATAACTGTTCGAAAGGTACAGACACCTTCAGTTATAGCCAAATCCGAAATGCGGAGTCTTGAAATAATAGAGATAGCCAAAATATTATATAACACCAACTCTTGTCTTCCTCGAGGGATCTAATCTGAAAGTTTGGTTGCCTAGCTATTACCATGTCTGAGATCGAAGCATTCATAGAGACTGACAGATAGACGGATATTCGTATATCGAATTCTCTAGCCATACTGATCAGACTTTGGGAATTCTCCGCCGACTACATCTGTACGTAGCCATGTCCGTCTGTTCTGTCCCTATAGATTTTTTCGCTTTCAGACCAAAAGATCTAGGAGCTTGGAATTTTGCAATAAGTCACGTCTTATGGTCTACTTCTTAGCTTAACCCTTCTTTCCGTATAGAGGATTTTGAGATTTATTCCGATATTTTTTTAACAAAAATATTAAGCAAACCTTCTTTTTTTTATAAGCTCTTTAGGAACTATGGGAGTTATGGGCAAAGTTTAGATGCTTCGTTGTAACTTAAAAAAAAAAATCGGTCTGTTTGTCTGTCCGTAAAAAATCTAGGAACTTTAAAAATTTGCGATAAATCCCGTCTTATGACCTAGTTCTTCACTAGCAATCAGTTTTGATATTAGTCCTTCTTATATCTTCTTCTTATATATATATTCTATAGGATGATTTTAAGATTTATTCAGATTTTTTTTTTAACAAGAATATTGAACTCGACAAACCTTCCTTTTTTCTATAAAAGAAGATCTACTAAAGCACGCGCTTTATAATTAACACTTTTTTTTTGATTTTGGAAAAAAATCTTTATTCAAGATTACATTTTTCTTATTTTAAATTTAAGATTAAACTTGATATGTACCAATAAAAATTTTTTTGATTTGATTCGAGTACAATATGTACCTAATTTAAGACTAAATATGAACTTGATTCAAGATGTAAATATTTAAGATAAAAATCTTGAGAAATTGTTTCAGGAATATTTCCGACTCGTATGAAGTATTTTGTTATCTCAATTTAAGTTCAAAATACATATACTCGAAATAGGATTTTTTTTATTATATCAAGAACATTTTTTCCTTATTTTTTGAGAAATCATGTTTTTTATCAGGATTTTCGGACTTAAAATCGAAATACTTGTAGTACAGTAAAAATAGACAAAAAAAGGGGTTGGAAAAAATTGCCTGCTCGAATTTCTCTTGCTTAATGTATTAAGGACCATCCTAAAAGCCTTAAAAAAAATTGTCTCCCCCGTTAGGGCTTTCCATTATTATGACATATGTTGACATTTTTCTCGAATTCTATGAGTCGTACATAAAAACTTGCAGGGAAAAAAATTGTGAAAATTGACCTTAAAATTTTTTTAGAAATGAAGTTATACCCAAAAGTTAACATTTTAGACGGTAGATGGCGCTAAAATTACTACAAAATAGTTTTTTTTATTTTAACCTTCCCCAATTTTTTTTTGTGTTTATCGAAAACTTGTGCATCTGAAAAAATAACATAAATTAAGGGATTTTGGATGGTCCTTAAAATACTAAGCAAGTGAAATTCCAGCGCTCAGTTTTTCCTGGTCAAAATCTATTTTTACTGTACTATTGATGTGAGATTAAAGTTCTACATATCTGAATTTTCGTTTTTTCTTCAAATCAAGTAAGGATTTTCTAGCTTTAAGTATGAAATATTTGATTTTTCTCAGTGTACCAATTCGTTAGTACAAACTTGGTCGAGGGATGGGTGCAGGGGTGGAGCCCCTTAAATTTTCTCTTTCTTTTTTCCTTCTTGGTTGTTACGATATTTCTTAAGAACTCCATTTGATTGACATATTCGGTAACGATACTTTCATAAATAAACTATAAACAGACAGAAATTGGCACCAGAAACGATTTCTTATCCGGCCGGACCTATTTTGATGAAAACTAATAAATAGAAAAATGTTGGTCTATAAAATTGCCGAATGTTGAGTTTGGTCTATATAAAGAAATGAATATGCGGTAAAAACTTCTTTTTGGACAGATTTTGTTTAATTTTAATACAGTGCTTGAGAAGCCTAATAAACTTTCCGATATCTTCATAAACAAACATTCTATACGTAAATTTTTTGAGATCGATTAAATACACTTGTCTCCTTTTAGATAATAAGGGATATAATCTGAAAGCTTGGATGCTCCATCTCTTAGCATTTCTGAGGTCTAAGCATTCATAGAGACAGACGGATAGACGAATATGCGTATATCGACATGTCCAGCCACCTAGATCATATTTTGGGTTACTTTGGGGCTGGTGCGGATCTACGATTTGGTCTTGGGGTTGGCTCTTCATTTCGAAGTAAATGTTTTAGAGCTCGCAAAAGATATGAAACCCATTTTTCCAACTTTTGGAGTGACCTGAAAACCCCCGTGTATCCGACGTGGCAATGGGAAGAATCCGACTGTGCATATTACAGGTCATATTGATCGGGCGACTAAAGAAATCGATTTTGCCATGTCCGTCTGTTTGTCAGTTCCTTCGTCTCTCCGTATTGCTGGTGTCTCTTTGAAACCATAAATCTAGGAGCTTGAAATTTTGCGATAAGTCGCGTCTTATGGTTTATTTCTTAACTTGTAATTAGTTGATATTGGGCCTTCTTGCAATTTATAGAATTTTTTTGTTTACTTCGATATTTTTTTTAACAAGAGGATTAAAACTAGACACAAACCTTCCTTTCTTTTTTTATTTCAATTTAAGTTGAAAAATATTTTTGAAAAAAGATTTTTTTTTTACTTACTTCAAGAACATTTCGTCCTTATTTCTTAAAATGTTCTTAATTCAAGAATTTCATACCTAAAATCGAAATACTTGATGTGGGATGGAAATTCTACATTTTAGGATTTTCGGTCTTTCACCTAAATCCAGTGTGGATTTCCTAGTTTTAAGTACGAAATACTTGATTTTTTTTTTCAGTGTACCAATTTGGGTTTTGGAGTGGGTAGGATGCAGGGGGTGAAGTCCCGTGCATAATTTTTTTTTATACTTGGCAGTTGAGGTCCTCTGCAAGAAGCTAATGCATCCCATAAAATAATCCACACTTTTATGATGTTATTTAGTGCGTAAAAGAGTCTCTGACGATATCTTAAATCTGCTCTAAAGATTAAGCCAAATTGACAAAGATCTTAAAGACATTATCTTAAAGCCAGAACTCTTAACACAGAATAATGTCTTCATCTACCAAAGACCCCTGCCCTCTTGGAAGAGTAGAGCTTCTAAAAGCTGTAAAGCTGACCAAGTTTCTCCAAATCAGTTGACGTCGACGTCGCTGCTGAGCGTGCCTCATGGCGAACAGAGGCGCAGCAAATTGTAGCAACTATCGAACGGGAGCAATGTGCTATAAGAAATGAAATAATGCGAGGAAGAGGCGCCGGGAGCAGCAGCACCACCAACAACAACAACAGCAACTCCATCCAATCCAGCCGAGACGAGACGAGCAAAAAACCAAGTCAAGTTATTTGCCTACTTTTTGCGCTAGTTTTCGTTGTTCGTTGCTGTTGTTGTTGTTGTGGTTGCTTTGAACCGGTTTCGTTTCGCGAATTGTTGTTGTTGTTGTGTCAGTGTTGTTTAGCATGTCCGCATGTTGTTGTGTGTCAGTGTTGTTGCTGTTGTTGTCTGTTGTGCAGTTTTTCCTGTATCCCATGCATTCAGTTCAGTTCAGTTCCATCCCATGCAGCATTTTTCGGATCGGGGGGCGAATCTCTTCTCATCATCGTTTAAGGCTTTGTTTTGGTGTCCAGGCGTTGGGCTGGCTGTTGCTGTGCGCCGCATCGCTGGTGGCACGAAACAACAACAGTGGCGCCCTCTGCATGTTGCAGCAGCAGCACAAGAAGTTGTAAGATTTGTTTGTGGACACAAAATGTGGCGGCTACTGTGGCAGCAACCAAGTCTCCGTCGTCGACGTCGTGGTCGCTTTGGGCGCTTGTTGCCGCATTTGTTGCAGCTGTTTGTTGCAGCCACATGTGGCATGTTGTCGCTGTTTGCTGCGCGTCTTTGACAGTTTGCTTTATTTTTATTTTACTTTTTTTTGTTGCCGTTGTCGACATCTGTTTTGCACTTATTTCGTTCGCTCTCTCATTTGTTGACTCTTGGCTGTTGCCTGGACTGGACCTGTCTGCAGCTCCATGTTGTAGTTGTTTGTTGCAGTTGTTGTTGTTTGTTGCAGCTGACAACAGTTGCATTGCTTGCTTTGGTGCTTGCAACAATTTGCATTTATGCGGTTGTTGTGGGCTTTCCTTTTGCGGTTTCCCCACAGCGTGTGAACTAAATTTTATTTTATTGCGTCTCTCATTTAATGAGCTACTTGCTAAAAATATCCATAAAAAATAATGTCATTTATCGATGACATAGTTATTAAGTGGGTTAATTTCGATTTTATTTTGTGGCTTAGATAG
>JBAMAX010001017.1:0-53806 GCA_037043745.1 Chymomyza amoena
AGACGTCTGAAGAGATATCATGTTCCGGATCTTCCAGATAGATTTTTATAATATACAGAGTTTAGTAAATAATACGTAATAAGTAATATGTATTAAATATCATAATGAATTATATACAATTTAAGTATATTGGTCTTGCTCACTGGAGCATAACCAACCCCGTTATATTTATAATATAAGCAAATTTGTTAAATGTCAATATGACAGATCGCAAATAAAAATAATACAAAAAAAAAAAAAAAAAAAAAAAATAATCAAATAAACTTAGATTATTAAAATATACCCAAAATTTCTACTTTGGAACTTTTTTTTCGTAGCTAAAAATTGAAGAACATCAAAGAAAATAAAAATAATAGTAACTTAATTAAAAAATTGCTATTGTTTTATATAATTAAATAAATTTAGACTATTATAAAAGTTTAAAAATTTCTTCTTTGGAATTTTTTTTTTCGTAGTTGAAAATTGTAGAACATGAATAATAATAATAATAAATTAATTAAAAAATTGCTTTTATTACATATATAATTAAATAAATTAGATTATTAAAATATATAAAAACTTTCTTCTTTGGAACTTTTTTTTCGTAGCTGAAAATTGAAGAACATCATCAATAATAATACAACTTAATTGAAAAATTACTAATTTTTGTATATAATTTAATAAATTAAGATTATTATAAAATTTTTGAAAATTTCAATGAAAAACGTTTTTGGATGCTGAACATTGACGAACATCAAAAATAAGGTTTCATCCATCATACATCTACCTTCAGAATTGTTTACTCCATTTTGGTTTTTGCACTAATTTTTTTTTATAATCAAAAAGAAAATCGATTCTTATAAAATTTTTAAATGAGTTTTCTTTGGAACATTCTTTTCAATAGCTCATCCAATTATTTATTAAATTAAATTCAAAAGCATCTTCGTTCAGAATTGCTTACTCTTTTTATTTTTTGGTCACACTAATTACTTTCACAAAAGTCCACCCATTTTCTCTCACTGTACATACAAGTGTATGTATATGTATTTATATATATGTATGTACCACTTAGTTTACGGCTGACTTGGAAGGAAGCGCGCAGGGCAGGGCAGGCCAAGCCAATGAACAACGGGGCGTATGACAAATGCGCTTGGCGTTATTTATTGTGACCGCAGGACAGATGTCGACTGTACCACTTCCTGCTGCCTTCTGCCTTTATGCACTACACAGGCAATAAGGACATAAGTGCTGCTTTACGTGTGGTCATTAGGCCTGTGGCTGCCTCCAAGTTTAAACATATTTTATAGCCTACTTTTGAGCGGGCGTTTTATTTATGCCTTTTTGTTTTTAAAAAATGCTTGACACAGTCAAAGCAATATAGGACACTTATTATTCTTATCAATGTGACTATGCACATAGGTAAATTTTCCAAATTATTTAGTCTATTTTTGCTGCCAAGATAAGCTCCTGACAGACAACCAAATCAAACAATGCCATCAAAATCGAGTTGAGTCGAGTTTAATGCTCCCAAGCCATGTGACAAAGTGTCAGCGCTGGCTTTGGCTCTGCGCCTTTGTATATGTTCCGGAGCTAATCCCTAATTAGAGGTTTGATATATTTTCCAGGACAACGTAGACAATGCAGCGTTCCTCCAACTTGAGCCATTGACAAATTGTAATTGTGTGGCAAACAAGCCCAAATCGGCTTAGCGCCCGGGAAGAGACTAAAAATCAGGGGAATCGGAATCAAGGGCAAAAAAAGATGTGCACAGTGGGACGAATCGACAATGTGATATGCTTAATTTAAATGGTTGTTTCTTAATTTTCGTTTTTATAAAATTTTATAAAATTAAATAAGAATTTTATTGCTGACAGTGTTTAAAGATTTTGAAATGTTAATTTAGTTGTTGTATTTAAAAGTAATGTACAATATGAAAAAGATTATTTTCTAAAAGCACAAAAAAGTACAAAATATGTGGAGATTTTAAAAAAAAATTTTTAGCAAAAATAAATTTAGGCTGTTTTTTTATTTAAAATAAAAATTTTTTTATATATATTTTTTTTAATTTTGTAATTTTTATATCGATTCGCTCGATTATTTTTATTTTTTACAGTGTTTAAGTATTTTAAAATGTCAATTTAGTTTTTTTATTTAAAAGTAAAATGTAATAAAAACATTTTTTTCTGAAAAATTGTTTTCTTGCATTAAAAAGTATATTTTAATTTATATCAGGAATAAATGCACAAAAAATTAAGCACGAAAATATATGAAACATTTAAAAAAAGATATATACCAAATTGTTAGTTTTGTGCAAAATAAATTCAGCTATTTTTGTATTCTTATTTTTAATTTAAATTCAAAATTTTTTTTAATCTTTTTTTAATTTTGGGATTGCTTTTGAATTATTATTTCTTTACAGTGCTTTAATATAAATGCTCATTTAGTTTTTTATATAATAGTAATTATATTAAAAACATATTTTGTAAAATTTTAATTCTTACGTTAAAAAATATATTTTAATCTAGTATGTCACGGGTTTATGCTCAAAAAATTAGGAACCATAATATTTGGGGCTTTTAAAGAAAAAAAAACAAAATCAGTATAGCTTATTTAGTTTTAAAAATTTTAAATTTATTATTATTTTTTTTTAATTATAGTTTTGCTTTTTTTTCATTTTATTCTTTACATAAACTCGAGTTTCTACCCGTATTGCCAACTTGGTGGAGTGTGGTTACAATAATATAATAAAACAATCAAAAAACACGTGGCCTTTTGATTAAAAAAATAATTATTTAAGTTTTTATTTAAATCTGGTATTCTTATTAAAATTTTTGATTGTCTTATTTGCAGGCTACTTTAAAGTTTTATTATTCTCAAACTTTCTTGGAAATTTATATTTAGAATTTTCTTCAGACTTTGCATACTATAATAACTACTATTTCTTATATAGCAACAAGTTGCAATAAAGACCACCGTTTTTTTATTAATAAATTCATTATTATTTACTGATTATTTTATAAAAAAATTTTAAATTAAAAAAAAATTATCTTTTTATTTAAAGCAAGAAAATGGTTTGCGAACTCTCTTAAAAGTCTGTACATTAAAATACTCTATACTATGCTACAACACTGGCAAAAAAAAGTGATCACCTATTGATAAAAAAAAAAATGTTTTTTTTTCGTTTTTTTAAGGGCGCCTGGGTAACTCCTTGATTTATTAATCAATTTTTTGTGACAATTTTTTTTTTGCAAATTTAAGTCATTTTTGTTTTTAATTTGGGTTTTAATATAAAATATTTAATAATAACAAAGCTAAGTCCATAATAATTAGAGTGTATTGTAATATATAGTTACTAAGCATTAATGTTTCTATTTAGTGATTCATTATCATTATTTTAATATAAATTTAATTCAAAATATATAAAATTATCATCGTCGTGCTCATCGTCATAATTTATTTTTCTGACCGACTCTTTCCCCTTTTTTGAGCTTTCATCCCAAGTGAGTATTTTAACTTAATATTTTTTTTATTAATAAAGCTACGCGTCTTAGCCGTGGGCTTCGTAAAATCAACAGATCTCCCTGAAATTCCTAATTTCCACCTCCACCATCCCTCATCTATCAGCGCACAAAACAAGGAGGATATACTTTTAACTCTATTGTTGAAAGACGAAAGTTTTAGGGCATTCTCTTGCTCTAGCCGTCTTCCTGATTTGCGATACGACGTCCTGTAATGGTCTGGTCGAAGTTTCCTGTTGGTGTTAACTTTAGCTGGTATATGATCGTAGCGGCCTCGTCTACGTCCGGATTGTGGTGACGACAGGGAACGGTTTCGCATTCCTTCGTTGTTATTCGTCAATAATTGGAATTCTTCAGGTGTTGTATCCAAGGGCAGGTTTCCAAAGTCTGCAGCCAAATCTATTTGCTGGTCTACGTTCGAACGGAGCACATTGTCCTGATCGACATTTCCTACATCATACCCATTAATAAGACCGAAATGGCTAACATCGAAAATATAGGACGATCTAATATTAAAAATTTAAGGACATCATACATTTTTAGCATAAACCAGCAAGTCGATTGCCATTGATGGCAAAATGGTGTCAACTTAAAACGTATACTGAAGTTATTTTCGTAATGGATCTCTCTCACCATATTGGCACGAATTTTGTTTACGAATTTTGCAAGAAATAATAAAAAAAAAAATTTACTTATAGTTTCTTAAAGTCAAATTTTTAAAATACTTTTTTCTTGTCGATATATTATTTATTTTACCTTTTAAGTGGATCCATATTTTATTCATATAAATACCTTTCTTTTAATTATAAAACAAAAAAATTAATATTCCAATTAAATAAAATTTGATATTATTGTTTAATAAAATATCTTTGGTTCATTCTCATAATTTATTTTTTTGCCGACATTTTTTTCTATATTAAAAAGGAGGATTTTTTTTTTTTGGGCCTCTCGAGTGAAATCATATTTTAACATAATAACTTTTTTTCAATTACTTAAAAAAATAAATAAACAATTAACTTATGCATAGTTTCTTCAAATTAAATTTTTCAAAAACTCTCTTCTTGTAAATTTTAATTTGTAAGCCAAATTGCCTTAATCTGTTCCACTGTGCCCGTGACAAGCTCAAGGTCTTTATTGCTCAGCTCTCAGCCAAAGTGTTTGAGTGAAATACTTTCAGGCGTTCTCGCTTTGTCAGAGACTTTACCAAAAAAAAAAACCCCAACTCAAATGAAGCGAATTTATTGGGAAAAAGCGTTTTGTCATGCTTGCTAATATACTCCGCCTTCAAATTGACTTAAGACCCATTGACAGGCCATGCAAAATACCTTTTCTTTCTTTTTCTGCGCATTTTTTAAGCTTTTCATTATGACAAACTCTTTTTGGCGTAATGACAATTTTTACCAAAATAAAAGTAAAACTTTTAACGCAAATCATGCATTTCGTCTTTTTTCAAGCTACACTGAATAATTTGTCGCCTGCCTAAACATGTTTGTTATGCATGCGGGGAGGTTCCATCCATAAAAAAAACACCCTATTTGTATACCTTCCCGAACCAAATTTTCAGCTCGATTCACACGATATTTGCAGTTTGAACTTTGAACATTTGCGACAAATACAACACTGAAAATATTTCATTGTATGAGTGCATTTAATGCACGTCATGGTGTTGGTGTTGGAAAGTATATAAAATATGTGTTGCATACTTTCAGGCAGTGGCGGGCACTTATGCGTAACATTGCGTAAATGCAGCTGTCATGAATGCAACATTTGGACTTACCCAAGCAACTTCTGGGACATGGCAGCTTGAGTGTGAAAATTGCTGGAAAAATTGCATTTCATTTTGTTTTTGCATTAAGTCTGTCTCTGAAATGGGGTTGACGTAGAGACTACAAAAGGTAGAGTAAGCTTTATTGCCGGGCTCAAGGAACATTTCAAGATTTTTATGGTAATGGTTTGGTAAAAGAAAAAAAATGAATGAAATTTGTGAGTGGGCTATTTATCAATCGAATATTTTTTTCGCGTACAGAATTTTGAATTGTATAAAAACACTTGTATAATAGTTAATGTAAACGTTGGAGTCAAATAATGCTTCAGACATGGCAAGTCCACCGCCGACCAGATATTCACACTTCGCCAAATCCTGGAAAAGACCCATGAACATCAAGTCGAGACTCTCCACCTGTTCGTCGACTACAAAGCAGCTTTCGATAGCCCAATAAGGGATCGCGTAAATGACGCAATGTCTCAGCTCGGTATCCCTGCGAAGCTGATAAGGCTTTGCAGAATGACGTTGAGTAATTCCTGCAGCTCCGTCAAGGTAGGAAAGGACTTCTCCGAGCCTTTTGATACCGTGCGAGGTCTCAGACAAGGCGACCCCTTATCATGCGACCTCTTCAACTTCGTCATGGAGAGCGTTCTGCGGAAGGCCGGCGTGCATCGCAATGGCGCTTTCTTCTACAAGAGTGTCCAGCTCCTTGCGTACGCCGACGACATCGACATCATTGGGCGTACCAAGCGAGATGTCACCGCGGTCTTCAGTGCTATCGAACGGGAGTCTGCGAAAATGGGTCTGGCGGTAAATGAGGGCAAAAGGAAGTATATGCTGTCGACAAGTAGGGACATGCGGCGGCTTGGGTCCCAGATTACGGCCGACAGCTATACTTTCGATGTTGTCAAGGAATTCATCTGTCAGCCTGGAGATCAAGCGCAGAATCACTCCTGCCAACAGGTGCTATTTCGGTCTCAATAGGCAATTGAGTAGAAGAGACCTCTCTCGCGCGACAAAACTATCACTCTACAAGGCACTCATCCTTCCAGTGATTCTTTACGGCGCGGAAGCCTGGACCGTGTCGCTAACTGATGCAGCTGCCTTGGGAGTTTTCGAGAGGAAAGTACTGCGCAAGATCTTTGGTCCTATTCGAGTTGGCGATGACTACCGCATCCGAAACCAACCAGGAGCTGTATGAGCTCTTCAACGACATGGACGTTGCTCAGCGTATCAACATCCAGCGGCTTCGCTGGCTCGGGCATGTCGTTAGGATAGACGAGGATGCTCCAGCTAGACGTGTGTTCGATGCGGTAGTCAGCGGCCGTCGGCGGAGAGGACGACCGTGGAAAGACCAAGTGGAAGGGGCCCTGTCTTCGCTCGGTGTGACCAACTGGAGCAGGCGCGCGCAATGCAGAGGCGCCTGGAGAGATGTTTTAAGGCAGGCCGTAATCCGGTAATCGGATTGTTATGGCCACATAAGAAGAATGTGAAAGTTTGGTTACTCTAGCTCTTACCATCTCTGAGATCTAGGCGTTCAAACGGATAGACGGACAGACGGACATGGGTATATCGACTTCTCTATTCACCCTGATCATATTCTAGGTAACTTTGGGGTGTCTCTGACGTCTCCTTCTATATGTTACATACATTTTCGGCTTGCACAAACTTAATATACCCTTTGTACCATACGGTACAGGGTATAATTATAAGCGATACCTATACCAAAGTAATATGTGTAATATCGAGCATACATCGCAAGTCATAGTATTTAAACCGATTATTCAGTATTAAAATTATAGTATATGAAATTAAAAAAAATCGGCTAGCTATTTCAAATATCTTATGAGACTTAAAATTTTGAATTTAAATTGAAAATACACAACAATTTTTTAAGGCAAATAAGTTAATCATTTCAAATTTGGAATTATGAGTTAAGAACTTCTTTTCTCGTTTTTCTGACTACCGCAAAAACAATCTTCGCTTTATAATACAAAAATTACCTTGACTTAATATTCTGTGGAATAACAACTTCGCTCTTAACAACCTTCAAACAAATCCTACCTAAGGCTCAGCTTTTATGCTCTTTTGTCCAAATTAATTTGTTACTTCTTAGCTAGCTTAATTAATTCCCTTTAAGTCCATCAGCCTTCGGCTAATCAAGATATTACCTTAAAAAGCCTTTAGCCATAAAAGTGTTTTGGACTTTAAACAAATTAGTTGCTTAGTTATAAGTAAATTTCCATAAAAATAGATACTCAATATTATATAATAGCTACAAAAATGAAGTTTTCCAAGATAACAGCAAAAAGTTTTCTCCAGGACAAAAAATTTCCACGAAACAAGAACAAGCTTAATGAACACTTTCAAATCACAGACATCGCTCAATGCCAAAAAACATTAAAACTGACAAAGCCAGACAAAATACTGAGGCAGGACGAGAAGGAGACCAAGGCGTTGGAACAACAACAACAACAACAACCACAAAAAGAGCCCAACTCTAACAAGAACAACAACAACAACTACCAAAGCGCACCTCCTGCCAAGTTCATTATATAAGCCAAAGGTCCCCCAGGATTGGGGCGTAACAGTGTAAAGGAGCAAACAAAATGTGTGAGAGGATTCTTTGTGCCACTGACGACTGTTGCGTCCAGAACGTGCCCCAAGTGTGTGCAGCATGTGCCCCATGACAAGCCACAAAGGTCGTTGCAACACATTTGGTGCCAGTTGCCAGTTGCTCCTGTTCTTGTTGTCCTTGTTGTTCTTGTTCAACACTGTTGCTCTGGCGCCAAAAGTCAAGCTTTGATAAGAGAAAAAAAAGAGAGAGTAGAGAGTAGAGACGCGCAGCAGTGTGACCAGATATTTGAAATTGAATTTGACTCAAGTGGTGGGAAAGTAAATTCATTGGAAATGGAATTGAAAAGGAGTTTAGGTAAAGTTTTTATATGAGTTTTAAATATGGTAAAAGTAAGTCGTTTTATTTAAATGATACTTCGGGATTTTTTAGTAACCTAGATTCATTCAAAGAAAGGAACAAAATCTATTCAAAGGCATGAAAAAAATCTTAAAAGCAGGTTTTAGGACGAAAAAAGGCCTCTTAAAAAGTTTTGAAAGTTAAAAATGCATAATTAAAAATAAAAAATTAATTAGAATTAAAAAAAAATGATTAATGTATTTATGAATAATCTTAGGAAATATAAGATTTTTTTTTAAATGAAAAATAAAGAAAAAATTGTTTGTTGAAACAGCTAAAAAAGTAGACTAAAAAAATTGGCAAGCCTGAATAATGCAGTTTGGAATATTTTTGGAAAAACAAAAAATATTTTAAAAATTAAAAATAATTTATGCACAAACATTTTTAAAAAAAGACTAAAAGATTGGCATAAAAATCGATTAATGTATTTATTTAGGAGTAAATAAAAGTAAAAAAATATTCAAAAATTTAAAAAAATGTTTATTGAAAAGTTAAAAAAAAGACTAAACAAATTAGAACCAAATTCTATTCGTAGATTATTTGTATCCCGAAAATTTTGGGATATTTCTTAAAAAACATAAGAAAATATATAAGACAATAAAAATAAATGTTTTTTGAAACAGCTACAAAAAAAAAAAGATTAAAAAATGTTGCCCCAAATTGTTCGTGTATTTAGCAATATTCTTAGAAAGAATAAGAAAATTTTTTAAAAATTAGAAATACAAAAAAAAATGTTTATTAAAACAGCTTAAAAAAAAAGACTTCAAAATTTGCACACTTGATTAATGTATTAAAGACTAAACGACTATTTAGAGTGTCCTAGGAAAAATACAAAAAATATTTAAAAAATTACAAATTTAAATTTTATTGAAGCAGCTTTAAAAAAGGAGATTAAAAAATTGGCATACGAATTGATTAATGAATTTAGGAATATAATTAAGAAAAACAAAAAAATATTTAAAAAAAATGGATAAGAAAATTGCACACAAATTGATGAATTTGATAAGGAATATTAAAAAAAAAGAGTAATGTATTTAGTAAAAATAAAAAAGGATTTCAAAATAAAAACAAAATATTTTTTGGTGCAGCTTAAACAACAAATTCATGAATGTATTTATTTAGGAATTATTTTAAAAATTAAAAATAAAATAAAAAATAATTGAAACAGCTTAAAAAATTCTACAAATTTGGAACACAATTAATGTGCATAGGAATAATCTTAGGAAAAATAAAAAAATATTGTAAAAATTAAAGAAAAAAAGTATTTGAAACTGCTTATAAAAAAGGATACAAAATTGGCATAAAATTTTAATTTTCGAAATAAAAAAAACTATTAACAATTTTGTGTTTTTTTTTTTAATCTTATTTAATTTTGTTTTAATTCAAATAGCAAAAAATAATAAAAAAAATGTTTATTAAAACAGCTACAAAAAAAGACTAAAAAAATTGGCACACTAATTTTTTAATGAATTCAGCCATATTATTAAGAAAATATTTAAAAAATTAAAAAAAAAAGAAAAATGATTATTGAAATAGCTTTAATAAATGGACTTAACAATTGACATAAAATTATATTTTTAACCCCCGACGCAAAAAGAGGGGTCTGTCTGTCTGTCTGTTTGTTTGTCTGTCTGTCTATGGCATCGTAGCTCCCGAACGCATGCAGTGATTTCAATTTAGTTTTTTTTGTATTAAAGGTGACTTATGTGCAAGGTTTCCTAGACATGTTTGATGAAAATCGGTTCAGCCGTTTAAAAGTTGTGGGGAGTGAAAGTGGGGAGAAAAACATAAACTTTGTCCGATTGGCTTAAAAGTTGGTCCTATTGTAACTGACGGCGTCACTGATTCGAATCTGAGGTTATTTTTGCTCTATCTCTTCTCGTTTAGAAGTTATGGCCATTTGAAGCTAAAAACATAAACTTTGTCCGATTGGCTTAAAATTTGTCTGTCTGTCTGTCTGTCTGTGGCATCATAACTCCCGAACGCATGCAGTGATTTCAATTTAGTTTGACGTGTCTGTCTGTTTGTCTGTTTGTTTGTCTGTCTGTCGGTCTATGGCATCGTAGCTCCCGAACGCATGCAGTGATTTCAATTTAGTTTTTTTGTATTAAAGGTGACTTATGTGCAAGGTTTCCTAGACATGTTTGATGAAAATCGGTTGAGCCGTTTAAAAGTTGTGGGGAGTGAAAGTGGGGAGAATGCGTAAAAAAAAGCAAACGAGCTTGACCTTAAATGTAATCTATACCTTAACAAGAATCTAAATTATAGTAAGTATATTATAATATACTAAAGTCTAACTTAACCTAACCTACCTATAAAAAGGATGAAATAAAAAATTAAATTAAAAATTTAAAAACCCCCGAACTTAAGTAATTTTCATTTAAAAAGTAAAAAATAATAAAAGAAACTTAATGTTAAAGTACCTAAGAATCTATTAATAATTCTAAAAAAAATACGTCGCGTTGGGGGACCGCTCCTAAACTAACAATTTAAATACAAATAGTCTAATTAAGCAACAAAGATTAACTTAAAAACAAAATTAAGAAAATACTTCAAAAACTTTCATAGAATTACCTCGCGTGTCCCCCAACGCGACGTATTTTTTTTTAGAATTATTAATAGATTCTTAGGTACTTTAACATTAAGTTTCTTTTATTATTTTTTACTTTTTAAATGAAAATTACTTAAGTTCGGGGGTTTTTTAAATTTTTAATTTAATTTTTTTAATATATTATATTAATAAAAATGTCTTATAGGTTGTCAAAAAAGTCTTGCGGTATTTTTATTGAATTTTCAATTGTTCATAAAATTGGTTATAATAATGCGATTTAAGTCAAATATGCGCCGTTTTGTTCGATGACGAGTTCCCAACTTCATAGTGCCCCTCTTATAGAAGCTCGCTTCCCTATTGTCAAAAAACTCGGAGAGCCAATTTTCACAGGACTCTCTTGTGGACAACTTCCGATTACCAAGCGCGTTCGTCATGGACAGAAATAGGTGGTAATCACTTGGTGCGAGATCCGGACTATACGGTGGATGCAAAAGAACCTCCCATCCGAGCTCCCGGAGCTTCTGGCGCGTCACCAAAGATGTGTGTGGCCTGGCGTTGTCCTGATGGAAGACAATTCGGCCTCTGTTGATCAAAGATGGCCTCTCTGCATGAGTGCTGCATTCAAGCGGTCCAGTTGTTGGCAGTACAGGTCCGAATTGAGCGTTTGGCCATAGGGGAGCAGCTCATAGTGGATGATTCCCTGCCAATCCCACCAAACACACAGAAGAACCTTCCTGGCCGTCAATCCAGGCTTGGCCACCGTCGAGGCAGCTTCCCCGCTTTTCGACCACGACCGTTTACGCTTCACGTTGTCGTAAGTGACCCACTTTTCATCGCCAGTCACCATCCGCTTCAAAAACGGGTCGATTTTGTTGCGATTCAGAAGCGATTCCCATGCATCCATACGGTCAAAAATATTTTTTTGCGTCAAGTCGTGTGGCACCCATACATCGAGCTTCTTTTTCAATCCAAGCTTCTTCAAATGGTTTATAACGGTTTTATGACTCATGCCCAGCTCTTGGCCGATGCTACGGCTGCTACTATGCCGGTCTCTTTCGATCAATTCAGCGATTTTATCGCAATTTTCGACAACAGGCCTTCCGGACCGTGGCGCATCTTCGATCACCTCTGCACCAGAACGAAAACGTTGAAACCATCGTTGTTCGGTGGAAATGGAAACTGTATCGGGTCCATAAACTGCACAAATTTTATTGGCAGCATGAGATGCATTTTTGCCTTTATCGTAGTAGTACTGTAAAATATGCCATATTTTCTCTTTATTTTGCTCCATGTTTGCGACGCTATAACTCACGAACGACTAAAAGCAAACAACAATTAATCAAACACGTGTTAGCACGTGAAAAGAGCTTTCCAAAAAGATCTAGCGTGAACCGATGCGACGAATACAAATAGAACTACGCGCTTGCAAAGAGAAGCTTGCGGAAATACCGCAAGACTTTTTTGACAACCTTATTCAATTGAAACTACAAAAATTACAGGATTGATCGTAGTTGGTGAAAATATATCTAAAAATTTTTATAAAATACAAATTTAATTTTTTTGTAAGAATTTTTAATTTTACTTTAAAAAATTGTATTTTAATATTTCTTAAGATTATTGCTAAATATATTAAAAAAAACAAAGTTTACTCTTGCAAAAATATAAAAACATTGCCACAAAATAAATAAAAAAAACTGGTGATATTATGTATAAAAACAAATTTTCCATAGATATGATTATATTTTTTTTGTTTCAATTTATTTATTTTTATTTACTATCTGTCAGATAAGACCAGAGATCAGCAAATATAAAAATGTCAAGATTGATTATCAAAAAAAAAATTATGAATTTTTCGAAAGAAGCCAATCTTGTATATAACGACGCTGATCCATCTTAATGACGTCAAGCGACATATTTAATATTTTCCTTGCACTACATTATCCGTTTCAAACACCACAGCTAAAAATCCCAAAAAAACTGCAACTACAGCACAAACGGTCACACTGAAACTGTGTACCGTTGTAGTCCTAGCTCGCTTGGCGGCCATTATAACACTTTGTTGGCTGCTTTTGTAAAGTTTCTTCTTCGCCATGTAAAAGTTGTTGTACAGTTTTTTGTTGTCGATTTTCTTTTCACGCCACGCAAAAGTTTTTTTCTAAATTTTTTTCTTCTTGTTTTTTTGTTGCTCGACAATGAAATTTTTCGACTGCTGATTGTTTGGCGTTCAATGTTATTCTTCCGGTTTACGTTGTGTGTTATAAGAAGAAGTTCCGGTCTGGTTTTTTTTTTATTTTTATTTTTTTCTTTTTTTGTTGCCTTTAAGAAGACGTTATAAATATATTTAGTGGGGCATACTTAGCAACTAGCAGCAGTAAATTGAAAATGGAAAGTTTTCTTTTGCTGCTGCTCCGCTGCGGATAGTATTTTTTTTAAACTTTATTTTTATTTTTTTTTTAGTACTAGTGTCTAGTCTGGCCTGCAAATGAGGTAAAATAGTTTGGGGAATACGTGCTGAGTGGAAAAGTTTCTTTTTCTGTAGCACTATAAAGATTTATGCGGCAGATATTAAAGTTACGCCGAAAAAAAGGAATTGAGCAAGAGCGTGGAAATTCGGTAAAAAAGGTAGTAAAAATGTGCTACGAATTAAGAAGTTGGTGGGATTTTTTGGTATTAAATTGACAGGTGTTGTCGATGCGTATTTAAAGTGTTAGTTGCAATGGACTTTCTGTCTGTTAGAGAAGTTAAAATGTCTTGGTTTGATATAGTGGATTAATGTCTGATTAAGTCTTGATAACAATGCGTTTTGTTCATAGGATAATACGAATACAATTATAATATTCTAAAATATATTTCCAAAAACTTTTCTGCCTAATTAAAGTAGAAAAAGATGGTTGGGATATACAAAGACATAGGCAGCTATGAACCTTAGGATAACTAATTAGGTAATACTAATTCATTTTCGAAACACAAGGCCTAAAGCTAATTATTATTAAAATAATTGATATAATAGTTTTTAGTAGTTTTTTTGGAACGCCAATCAATAATAAGATTTCGTGAAACACTTTGTTAATACTAATCCCTCCATTATATAAAACACTTTTTTTCTCATGTTGTTGATGAATCCCCAAGCGTGAAGAAGACCCAGAGCACATGTTTCACGGCCCCCATTTAGAGAACAAAGCATCGATGTGCTGGGACCCGGAGAAGAAGACTTGCACCAAGAGGTTTCCGAAAGAGTTACAAGAAGCTACAGATATGACAAAGCCGGGCTACCCTTTGTACCGACGAAGAGACAACCACAAAGACGCTCACACATATCACGAGAAAAAAAAAAGGCAAAATCGAGTCTATCGACAACTCGATGATCGTGCCGTACAATCCTTATCTCTTAAAGAGATTCGATTGCCATATGAACGTCGAATATTGCACCTCGGTGATGAGCATAAAGTACATTCACACGGGCTATGATCGAGCCCGAATAGCTCTAGCCCGAGACGAGATGCAACAGTATTTGGATACAAGATATGTGAGCGCGAAGGAGAGTCCCTGACACATCATGGAGCTGCCGATGCACGCACGAACTGAAGCCGTTCATATGTCTAGATCCCACTGCATTACACGTGGGACAAGCCGAACTGTGAGTGGAAGCCACGAAAGAACATCTGTAAAATTGCAGACGTTGAACGATTTATTATATATATAAGTTCCTCTAACTCCGGGTGGAGCGTAGGGCCAAAAGATTAAAGATTAAAGATTTAAAAAAAAAATTAAAGATTTAGTCTAAAGTTATTACTGCTTGAGTCGAATGCCACTACATCATTGGATGATTTATTAGTTGTCGATGGAGAAAGATATCAGACATTTCAAGAGGCAGCCAGAGCAGCGGGTTTGACCAAGTCCCCCCAAGTTCATGAACGATATGATGACTGATGCCGCCTCTGTGATGATGCCCTATAAACTGAGGCATTTCTTTGTATATTTGTTAGTTTGTGGGAGAAATTCAAGTCGAAATCAGGAGAAGACTCGAATGAAACAACAGCACTTTCGATTATTCCGGTTTTATAAGAACAAGAAGGCATGACACTGAAACAAGTTGAATTGCCAGAAGCTATGAGTGAAGATGAAATTATTCAAGATACTGTATGAGGATCTTGCCATATATGAACATAAACACCTGTTTACCAGCATATCCGAGCAGATGAAAGAAGACCAGAAACAAGCTCGCGACGCTATAGGAAGGTCGATATTGGGTAAATTATTATTAGAAATTATTCTTTATAAATGGACCTGGCGAAACCGGAAAGGATTTTCTCTACAAAGCGTTAGTTCATAAGTGCAAGGCCTTGAAGAGAAAATTCGCAAATATTGCATGGACTGGGATCGCTGCTATACTTCTTCCATACGGGCGAACGGCTTACAAGACTTTTAATTTGCCATTACACATTGGGAATGAACACGGAACGTTGAATTGGAGTAGAAAAATGAAGCAACAACTAAAGGACGTAGACGTGATTATTTGGGTTGAGGCTTTGATGATATCTCAAGCCATACTGAGTATGATAGACCACACGTTCCGATATATACGCAAGCGAAGAGCCGTTCGCTGGGAAGAGATATTGGATGGAGATTTTCGGCAAGTCTCGCCTGTAGTGAAGAAAGGCGGAAAGCGCCAAATACTAGACGCGTGTTTGAAGACATCGCCTTTGTGGGATGAATTCCACAAACTAAAACTGAAAAAAAAAAAAATAAGAGAGTTCAAGGAGACTTTGTAGAATATGCCAATTGGCTGTTAGATGGAGGTGACTATAAAATAGAAGAATAAGATATACCACATGCTCTGTGAAGACGTAATCGACAAGATGTATCCGTTCGTTATTAATGTTGAAGAAATGGCAACGGGAGCAATTTTAGCCGCAAGAAATGATAAAGTGAAAAAAAAAAATCTGAATATTCTTGATATACTACCGGGGTACAGTAGTAATACGAAGAATTACAAAGAACATATTGATATATGAAATTTCTTGTTTACATAATGAATTGCATTATTCGACAAGAATTTTTGAAAATTATTTATAAATTTTTTTTTTGTTTTCATTATCATCATCAATTTGTTTACCTCCGGTTGGAGCATAGGGCCTCAATAAAGCACTTCCACCTGGTTCGATTTTTGGATAGCAATTTTAGCTCGTTCCATGATTTTCAGCATTCATCGACCTCTTTTTGTAGCGATCTCCTCCATGATGTTCTTTTAAGTCTGCCCCTTTTGCGCCTTCCTGGGGGAGTCCAATCAAGAGCTTGACGGCAAACTTCCTTCGCATCCTTCCGCAGTGTGTGGCCTATTCATTTCCATTTCCTTAGCTTGATAGTGTTGGCCATGGGTTCCAGGTTGCACTTTTTATATAGGTCAGCATTGCTGATGACGTTTGGCCACCACACTTTAAGAATACACCGGAGACATCTATTCACGAAACTTTGGATTTTTTCTGTTAGAAGGTCAGTTACAAGCCAGGTCTCGCATCCATAAAGCCGCACTGAGATGACGTTCGATTTAAATAACCTCATTTTGGTTTGGAAGGATATTCGTGACGAATTCTAGATTTGGCGCAGTTGAGCATATGCACCGGTTGCTTTCTTTATTCTGGCCAGAATATCCTTTCCAGCACTGTTCTCAGCGGATATTATACCGCCTAGGTATGTGAAGTCTTCAACTTGCTCAATCTCTTTGCCTTGTAGCAAAAACTTGTTTTCGTTATTGCTGTTTATTTTCATTGACTTGGTTTTGTCGATGTTGATTTTAAGGCCAAATTTTCCCGACTCGGCGCACAGATCATCTAGTTTTGTTTGCATATCTGAGTGTTTTACTGACAATAGGCAAATATCATCCGCATATGCAAGATCTTCTAGATGTTCGGTGAAGTTCCAGTAGATGCCTCTTCGCTTGCCTTCTATGGAGTTAAGTAAGATGTCATCAATAACGATCATGAAAAGGATCGGTGAAAGTAGACATCCTTGTCTAACCCCTGCGCTGGTTGGGATGCTATCTGAGAGCTCGACATTGTGGAGTATTCTGCACCTGAAATCCGAATATTGCTTCTCAGGAACACCTCTGGATCTAAGCTCTTACCATATGCTATCGCGATGTATACTGTCAAATGCCGTGCTATAATCAATGAAAACAAGTGGAAGAGTCGACTGCCACTCATTCGTCAGGTCAACTATAATGCGCAAGGTGCTGATCTGGTCAATACATGATCGACCTGGGCGAAATCCCGCCTGCTGTTTCCTTAGCGATTGGTCGAGTTTTGGTTTAATGCGGCTTAAGATGATACTGGACAGTACTTTCGAAGTGATGGATAGAAGCATGATTCCACGATAGTTTTTGCATTGGGAAAGATCGCCGATCTTTGGAAGGACTACCAGGATACCTTGCGACCAATCCTCGGGGATCTTCTTTTCCGCCTATAAAGAGGTGAATAGTGGGAGTAAGAGTTTCGCCGTCTGCTCAGGGAACGCTTTCAAAACTTCAGCCTGGATTCTGTCGTAACCTGGCGATTTGTTGTTTTTCAGACTTTTTTTGTTTTAATAATCGTTTAATATTTTTATTTTTCTTGTTTATGTAATGAAAGAATTTTATTAATTTTTTACATTAATGAAAAATAATTTTTAACCCCCGACGCAAAAAGAGGGGTGTTATAATTTTTCGACAAGTATCTTTTAGTTGATCCTTGTTATGATTTTTTAATCCTTTCTTTAAACAATTATTTTGTTTGTTAAAAGACACTATATTTAATTTTTTACAATTTACCTATTGATTGTGTAAGGGAAAGATTGTTAATAAATATAATTAAAAAAAATAAAAAATTTTAAATAAAATTCATATTTCTTGTTTACATAATGAAAAAAAATAATTATATTTTGTATGTTAAAAAAAATAAACATTTTTTGACAAGAACTTTTCACAAATTTTGTAACAACAAATAACAAAATTTTTTAAAAGACGTCTCACATTTTAGTTATTTTTGAAATATTTAATAAATTACATATTCCTTATTTATTTAATGACAGAATTTTATTTATTTTGTGCGTTACCAAAAAATATTTTAATTTTTCGACAATGATTTTTTTTTTATATGACAGTCGGTTTGTATTAAAAAAAATATCGAAAATTTTTAAATTTGTAACAAAACGATGGTTTAAAGGCTCTATTGAACATTTTAAAATTATTTGTGTTTTTTTACTTACTTAGTCATAATTAAATAAGCAGTAAAAAATAATTTGTAATCCAAACAGCATTAAATTACGCTTTTAAATTTTCTGAATATTTTTATTTTGCTATGAATGGAAATACCTTATTAATTTAAAATAAGCTTACCAGGCAAGCTTGACCATTTGAGAAAGTATTTAATTTACATCAATTAATTGCTAAATATAATTATTTTCCACTGCTAGAAAGCTTCATAATTTACCTTATCAGCGAATTGCAATTAAATCTTGTAAACATAAAAAATAAAAAGTTATATTTAATTACCAATTAAATTTTGTGCAATTCATTAAGTAGTATTATTTTTCTAAGCTTCATATAAGTAGAAAGTGACTGAATATATTAAGTTCATTTAAAATGTATTTTCCAATTAAGCAAATTAATTTAATTTTGTATTTAAAAAAAATAAAAAAGTTTTTCTCAACTTAAAAGCAGCTAGTAAACTTCATAATTTACCTTACAAGCAAATTGTAATTAATATTTTCAACATAAAAAAATAAATTCCTATATTTTATTACCAATTAAATTTCATTTAATTCATTATTATTTTTGTCTAAGTGAATGCCAAGTGTCTGAATACATTAAAATTCATTTAAAATGCATTTTCCAATTAAGCAAATTTGTTTAGTTTTGCATTTCTGAAGCAATTTATTTATTTCATTAAACTAAAACTCAAAATTCAAAAAGTAACTCTTGAAACACGAACAAAAGCAACTTGTTGCAAGCACAAAGCCAACCTTCAGACTCAACTCAAACCCACACACACTCTCTCGGTCTCTACGTCTCTCTTGTGGTTTTACTCTCCCCCTCTCTCGGTCTCTCTCACCAGCAACAACTCAAACCAATTGGTTAACAGTAGCAAACGGAAGTCATTTACCGTAGAGTTAAAGCCGTGTAAAAGTCCGTGTAAAATGCAAGGCCATTTCATCAGCCGGCTTACCGGCAGTACTCTCTCTCTCTCTGTGAGTGTGTGGTGAGAGAGCATTTGTGCATGTGTGAGTCTCCGTCTGCTTTGTTATGTTGCTGTTCGATGCTGTTAACATTCTTGTCGCGTGTTTTGCGGTCTGTTGTTGCGGTTGCGGCTACACACAAACTACAAGCTGCCCGTCGTCGCCAACCAAACCCATGCAACCGACAACAACAACAACGACTAGATCCAACCTTATCCAACCTCGCCACACGGTTGGCTCACTCTCGAGCTGACTTCGTGCAAGTTGCGACTTTGGTGTTCGGTTTTTAGCGCGCTCGGCTTTTTGGCCTGTTATCATTCGTTTGCCATGGCGTATACGTAACAAAAACATATCTCATTCGCATTGGCTTTCTTTTTTTTTCATACCCCATCGTTTTTATTGTTGTTGTCGCTAGAGCTGTAGCTGAAGCTGCTGCAAGCCGGTCTGAGTACGGAGTGCCGTTGTCGTTTTTCGGCGAATCAGTTTCGTTACGGATTCTGCACGAACTGGACGCGTCTCTCGATTAAGCGCTAGTTAAACATTTTCTAAAACCAACTTAAGCTCGTTATACGTAAACGTTCAAGTTAAGTTTTGAAAAACAAAAAAAAAAACGAATATAAGTTATTCTGTGGATCTGTTTTTAAGTGTTTGAATTATTAAAAAGTTTCAACTTCAAAAGATACTATATTATAGAAATAAAGAAAATTATTAAACTAACTAAAACTTAAAAACGTAAATTATAAAATAAATAAAAATCATAAAATAATGTAAATAAAAGTGCTTATTATGTAAAACAATATTATAATATAAAAATTAAAACTAAAATAAATAAAAATATTTAACAAATCATTGTAAGTTTACAAGTCAATTCGTATAAACTAAGTTTAAAATGTATGATCGTATATTGGCCGTAAGGATCTGTTTTTCAGATCAGAAGAAATAAATAATGTCTTAGCAGAAGGCTTAACTCAAATTTTTAGATATCAAAATACTAACCAAAAATATTATGAGAATTATTTGATTAGAACGTATTTGTCAGGAAGATAAGCTTCTTAGGCATTTAAAATACTTCTAGTAGAATATGACTGATGTGAATGCTTTCAAAGATTTCCAATATAATCATAATGGTAAAAGACTTTAATACTCTTTCGAATTAGTTACTTAAAGTTCATCTTATTGTCATTATAGGCTCGTCCTGTAGTTATTATTTTGTGATCTATAAAATACCAGTTCATTGAAATTTAATAAATTCCAATAATAATATAAGCTACAAATATTATTGACGGCAATTGTCTTAATAGGTTGGTCCCTTTTCCAATTAAGTTTTGAGTGTTTTTAAAATTTAAAAAAATATGTTGTGAAAAATTCATCTAAATCAGCCTATTCTAAATAATACCATATGGGCACAACTTTTATATTGCATTCCAATTCTTCGCACGCAAAACTCGTCCTTTGGACGATCCAAGGATTCAACCCACTTTCTGGAACATTCTGAAGCTTTACTTTACTACACCCTGAGCTCTAAAACTTAAGGGTTTCCAAAATATCTGCAACAATTTATTGCATATTCTTCAATAGATTTCAATTTTATAAACATTAGTTCAAAAATTTGTTTTTCAATTATCTCGGCAACTCTACAAGCGATTATATTTTGTGTTTTTTATATTAATGTGATAAATCGGGACAACAGACCAGAGTGTTTATGAATGTTTTAGTGGCATTCTCCATTCATGAAGAAAATATTAATTAAAAAATGGGTAATAAGTTCAACATCTCCTTAAAAATTATTTTTTGGAAGATGAAAGAAGAAATTAAATTTAAGAGTTTTTTAGATATTTATGATGAGAGAAACATGGGAAAAACATTTCACCTTAAAAGTAAAAATTACATCATCTCTTAAAACAAAATCATCTTAGGAGAGAACTGAAGATAAAGTAATTTTTGATGTTATTTATTTGCTCTCAAATTTTCAGGACTAAAATTAAAAATTCTTTTGTATCTTCCTTAAGACCAAAATCTATAAAAGATATATCCCTAAAGCTTCCTTTTACATTAATAGTCTGTGTCGTAAATGTTGGATTCAAAATTGTTGGATTCCTATTTTAGGAACCAATTTCTTAATTACCAAATTTTTTTTTTACAATTTTAGAGCCAAGATTGATTGAAAAAATGATTTCAAAGGAAGTGTAGATAGAATTAACTATTTAGAAAGGTTTTTGGTAAAAATTCTTCATATGGTTTTTATAGTAAAAAGGTTGTCACATTTCTATTTTAAAAATAAATTGTGTAGTGAACTAATTATTAGTTGGTATGATTTTGGAATTCCCGAACTACATATATACAAGAATTTCGAAAAAAGTGTTGAAAGAATTAATTATTTAAAATGGTTCTAAGAAAAAAATCAACATTATTATTATTTTAAACCAGAATTAAGCATCTTCATATTATATTGTTGGCGTTTTCTAATCCAAGGTAAAAATTTTGACTTTTTGAAAAAGTTTTTGAAATGCAGATAACTAGTTTAACATCACAGAACCAAAATATATGTTCTTATAGAACTGTGTAGAATGTTAAAAAGTTTTTGCTCTTCGGCATAATTTTAGACCGCGTTCTGGATTTGACTGTTAAGTTCGAACGAAAATTACTTAATGATTCCCATCAACTGAAGTGTTGATGAAAAAAATTCAATTGAAAACATCTGAAAACTTCATAATATTAAATATTTTCTATAAACCCACACATACTATACTTAACAAAAGTACCAATATTTTACTATTTAACACAAATTTGCTTCAATTTTTGATTTAAAAACTTTTCTCTCTCAGGACTGTGGATAAAATAAAATGGATATCTTGCTTAAAATAACCCTTTGCGAAGAAAATTTAAATCTAGCCAATAATGTTAAAATAAATATTAAAAGCCCATATAGAATTATATATTTTCTTAAACAATTCAATATTTTAATATATGTTGAAAATATACACGTTTTTTTTTAATGTGAAGTTAACTCAAAATATTTTTTGGCTTTTTATTTAAATAGAATCAAACCAGATTATTTACGTTTGAATTTATATTCATTAAAAAAAAGAAATACAAAAAAATTTCGTTGAAAAATGTATTAAAAATTTAAAAAGAAATTACACGAAAATCTGATTAATTTAAAATTAATACAAAAAGATATAAGGCTGCTAAAAATGAATTTAATTTTTTTTTAATTTTTGTTTAATTTCAAAATTTGTTTTATTTTGAATTAAAAAAAATTGTAAAATATTTTTATAATTTCAACTTCAAATCACGAAATTTATTATTAATTCTTATAATTTTATATTAATATTTTATATTTATTAATTCAAAAAATTTGTATTTGTAATTTATTTTGAATTCAAAATGATTGTAGTTTATTTTATTTCATATAATTTTAAATAAAATTATTTAGAATTATATTTTATTTAAAATTATTAAAACTAAAATAAACTATTACATTTTTGAATTCAAACAATTAAAAATAAAATTATTTAGAATTAATAAATAAATAAATTTCTTGATTTAAAAAATTTAAAGTAATTTGTAGTCAGATTAAATAATTTTTTTATATTTTAAATTAATTTTTTTTTTAATTTAGATGATTTTTAATTCACATTTTGAGTTAATTTTTTCACGAACTTCTTTGTTTAAAATTTTTAAATAATTCTTTAAATTATTTTAATTTTTAAAAATAAAAATAATCCTAGATTTTAAAAATAAGTAAATTGTTAAAAAAGTATTTATCTACTCACATAAAATAAATCAATTTGAAAGTTTAATAATAGAAAACCTTATGAAAAGTCAGCAAAAATTAAAGTTAAAAATAGTTTTTAAACCTTTTAAAGACCAACCCAATCCTTAAAAAAAATCCTCAAGCATCCCCGCTTTTTACCTAACCGAAAAATGCCAAAATGGCAGACCGAGTAACCGAGCAAGCCCAGCTTTTCCGGGCAGATAATGCTTTATACGCACTTTGGAAAAACAAACAATTAACAGTTAACTCTGCTAATGCACATTTCATGCAGTAACAGTAAACAAACACACAGACAGCTTGTCTCTGTGACATACACACAGATACAAAAAGGCTTACACACACACATGGAGATACAAAAGTCAGTCTGTGGCAACAACTCGAAATGAAAAAAAAGATTCGTTGCAACACAAAACTTGACAAAACAAACTTATAAACGAATGAATGAATCAAACAAAGTTGACAGGACTTCAGTTGGTATCAGGATTTTGACTATTTTGAAAGCAAAAAATTAGTTAGGTATAGGGCGGTTCGAAGCGACTTTAAGGTACGTGACTTAAACCGATCTTTACCATGGCAACTATCTGATAGATTTTTGATTTCGATGGAAAATAGGCCTATGTGATAACTTTTATACATATCTGTAAAACTGAGGGATTGGATAGAGGTAAGCAAAGACATAAAATCAGATAAATTTTTTTTTTCAATTGTTACGGCTGGTTTCAATATTTTTTCATATTACATAAGAAAGATTCATTTATCTTAAGAAATGTAAAGGTTAAGGCCATAGCTGCTATGGAAAAATATTTAAGCCTATTTGTTTATTTCTATCTTTTTTTAGTTTCTTATTTCTATTTAATTTAATAAAAAAAAAATCAGAAAGTTAAGAATTCAAGAAATTAGAATATACAGGGTGCGCCATCTAGACAGGACCTATTTAAATGTTGAATAACTCCGCCATTTTTGAGCCGATTTTGACAAATCGACCAGATTCTGAAACGTCAGTCTATGCCATTTTAGTCAATTTTAGTCATGGTTCGATTTACGGCAAAAGAGCGGGCTGAAATTGTAGCGCTGTACATTGAATATAATCGTTCAATTGTGAAAACTGTGCGTGCTTATCGTAAGAAATATGGGATACATTCAGCGCCTTCCGCCAAGACAATTCGTACTTTGGCGAAAAATTTCTTTGATCACGGGTCTGTAGCTACTCGCCCGCGACCCATTCGACCGCGTCCGCGAAGTTCCAATGAACTTGTTGAAGCGGTAAGAGAGAGTGTTGCCGAAAATCCAAATGTGTCATATCGCCGTCGTTCTCAGGCGCTGAACGTGAGTGGAACCACTTTAAGAAGAATTTTGAAGGATGATCTCCATCTTTTTCCATACAAAGTGCAACTTACCCAAAGATTGTTGGAAACGGACAAGCCGCGTCGCCTTCAATATGGGAATGCGATCGCAAGAATGATCGATGTCAAAAAAGGGTGATTTGGACTGGCCTTCTCGTTCGCTGGATTTGACGGCACCAGACTTTTTTCTGTAGGGCTATTTGAACAGTAAGGTGTATGCCAGCAAACTGAAGGCTATTGAACAACTAAAAGCTAATATAACAGCGGAAATTGCTGCTATTACGCCAGAAATGTTATCAAATACAATGCGAAATGCACAAAAAAGGGCCGCTTTTTGTGTGTCTAATGGAGGCGGTCATTTAATCGATATTGTATTCTGAGTGAATTGTCAATAAATGGCATTGTATACCCTAAATAAATATTGTTCGTTTTCCAAAATCGGCTCAAAAATGGCGGAGTTATTCAACATTTAAATAGGTCCTGTCTACATGGCGCACCCTGTAGAAATATACATTTTTGGTATAACTTATTGAATTACGTGAGGATTGCAGATTATGCAAATTATATTAGTAACAATTTCTTTGATCAACCATAAAAAGGAACTTCTATTTAATTTCTTAGCTACAAATCTAGTATTTAAAAGTTTGCCTTCTTGGATGTATCTTATATCTCCTTAAACGACTCAAAAAGGTGTCCCTGCAGTTGCCTTTTGGAATTTTTAAACATACATCTGTTCACCAGAGCTATATAAGTTCTTGTTCTGAAAAAAGCTTCGAAAAATCTGTCAAATATAATATAGAAGATACTTTATGAAAATAGAACCGATCTCAATTTAAATTCGAATTTTGTCAAATAAAATTGTTTTACTTTCTTCTTCTTTTATATTTTCCTTAAATTTAGAACAAAATGCTCCTAATCTCAACATATTTGATATGTATATAATATTTTAAAAATGAGGACGAAATGGTCTAAGAATTATTTTCTAAAAATAATTTTAAACATTTTCAAATTAAAGATTTCTGACTATTATAACTTTTTTCTCTCAAAATAAAAAGTTTTTTAAAAATTAGATATTGTTTAAAAATGTACCGGAGCTATGGAATCCTTAAAAAATTTTAAATCATTAACAATAATTTTCACAAAATTAAGGATATCCTTCATTTTTTTTAGTTGGTCACACCCTATATGTCGAGAAATGAAGATTTGATTATTTCTGACACAGATGTTAAGAAAAAATTTAATAAATTTTTATTAAGACAAAATAGCTAATAAAGATAATAATTATAATTAATGAAGAAGAGAAGTATTTCAATATAAGAATTGGTTTGTTTAACCTATATTAGCATTTAGCTACCTCTTGACTCGTATTCCTTATGGGAACATTCAGAAAAGAAAATATAAAGAATATATTTATTTAATAACTAAAGAAGATGATGTCGAATTGTTGAGAGAAGAATTTTGTTAAAAGATTCTTCACAGAGATATCACTGAAAAAAGAATTCAGCTTTGATTTTGCAAAGTAATTAATGAAAATAAAGACTTCCTGAATTTGGAATAGAAAATCGGTTTGTTTAATCTATGTTAGCTTTTAGATACATCTTAGCTTGCATTCCAGATGGGAATTTAAAGAAAAAAATATTTTTATTTTATTTTGTTTTATAAGCGTAACTATAGAAAATAATGTTGCATTTTTTTAGGCACATATTTACATATTTTAGGTAAAGAACAATTTTCTTTAAAGATTCCTGACAGAGATATCACTGAACAAAGAATTCAGTTTTGATTTAACAAAGTTATCAATTAAATGAAAGACATCTGGTACAGGCCAATATATAATGAAGAGAAGAATTTGATTGTTCAATCTGTATATAGTTTTATTTTTAACACTGATGAAGGGAAGAATTTAATTTTTGTTAAGTCCGAGCATATATGTTGAAAAAAAAAGAGTTTGAAAAGAAACAAAATTCAAAATTCTAGTAAACTCTAATTCCAGGCAACTTGAATAATAATTTTTCACAAGCGCTTAATAAATAAATTGATCAAGGAGCATTGATGCGTACTTGTTTCTCGGCGTTTCTACAGACAAAAGGACATGCCTAAGTCGAGTGCAATATTCCCTATACTATATTTCGGTATAGGTATATCGAAAAATGTTTTCTACTCTCAACTTAATGCATGCCCTTTACTCCATACGATTCAGATTGAACAAAAATGTGGGTCAGTCAAAATACCCAAAGCATATTCAATGCAAACAAAGCTGTTGCAGCAGAAGGACAAAAGTGGCAATAATAACAACGACTAAAAGCCATAATACAAACAGAAGTGTTTGGCTTAAAAAATACATTAACCCAATATAAAATAGAACAGAACTGTTGGCAGTAGTGAAAAAGATAGAGACACAGTGCAAAAGATACAAAGCTACAGATACAAACAGCAGCTTGAAAACTGCATACATAATGTGTGTGTGTATTTGTTTGTGAGCGTGGGCGTGTGTGTGTGTGCGTATCTGTGTGACCGTATTTGTATTGACATCAATGCAGATCAATGGGCGACCGCCAGCTGCTGTGCAAAACTTTTTCTGTGTCGCAGTTGCAATGAGAGTTGAATGTGTGAGCGGGGAGTGAGGGAGACACAGCGGGTGCGAGAGAGCTGCAGCTTATTGTTTTCTCTTTGTTTGGCACATTCACGATTTTAGTTTTTTCCCCATTTGTTTTCACTTTGTAGCCTTTTTTGTCCGTTTTTGTCTGTACTTATGTGTGTGTGTGACAAATTTACAATTTGTCCGAAACCAAAGCAAACAAATTGTAAAAATATGATGCTGTTGGTGATGATAAGGGAGTTGATGATAAAGATGATGGAGATGATAATGAAGATGATGGACAGGCAAAAAATTATGAAGTTGATGGAAAAGATGATAAGGATAACGATGGAGATGATGATTATAAAAATTATAAAGGAGATGATGATAAAGGCAATGATGGAGTTAATGACGGAGATGATTTTAAAGATGTTGATGATAAAAATTAAGTTAAAGATGACGCAGAATTGATGGAGAAGATTACAAATATGACGATAGAGATGACGATGATGACAAATGATGGATATGATGTGTGACAAATTTACAAATTTGTATAAAACCAAAACAATCAAATTTCAAAAATATGATGATGATTAGGGAGATGATGATATAGATGATGGAGATGATAATGACGATGATAAAGATGATGGAGCTGACGATAAAGATGATATGAATGGATGAATATGCTAAAAATTATGATGTTGATGGAAAAGATGATAAGGGAAACGATGGAGATGATAATTATAAAGATTATGAAGGATGTCTCCTACACTCTGTGTATTGTGATTGGCGAATCAAAATAGAAATATGCAATACATAAAAATAAATGAATTTTTGAATTATTGCCAAAATAAAACATAAAAAAAAAAAATTATGAAGGAGATGATGACAGCAGACAATGATGGAGTTGATGACAGAGATGATTTTAAAGGTGTTGAAGATGATAAAAATTAAGTTAAAGATGACGCAGAAGTTGATGGCGAAGATGATAAATATGATGATGATGATAAATGCTGATAAATGATGAATGAATTGATAAATGAATGATGAATTCGTCTAAAACCAAAACAAAAAAATTGAAATAACATGATGCTGTTGATGATGATAATGAAGATGATGATGAAGATGACGATTGATTTGATGTAGATGATGATGATAAAAGTGACGGTGATGATGATGATAAATGATGGAGATGTTGTGTGACAAAATTACAAATTCATCTAAAACCAAAAGAAACAAATTGCAATAAAATGGTGCTATTCATGATGATAATGGAGATGATGATGAAGATGATGGAGATGACGATTGATTTGATGTAGATGATGATGACAAAGGTGACGATGATAGCTATGATTTAGGTGATAAAGATGAAGATGCTAAATATGGTTAAGATGATGATAATAAAGATGACTATGAAGACGATTATAAGTATATTTACGTTTTTTTGTGACGCTTCTGTACCTGAAAAATCATCTTGAAGATGATGAAGAAGATAGATATCCGTCATTATATTTTAAAGATAATGAAGATGGTAGGGTTATAAAAACTATGTTAAAGATGACGATGAAATTGATGGAAAAGATGATAAAGATGACGATGGATATAATATGAGAAGAAGAAGATTATCATGAAGAAGAATGAGATAATTAAGATGACCATGAAGACGCTTTGAAACTTACAAATTATTTGACTTTTTTGAATTGAAGAATTCTTTTGTTTGACATATAGAATTCAAGAAAATTTATTGATGTCTTTCAATTGGCAGAAAATGCAAAGATTATGATGAAGATGATAATGGTGACGGAGATGGAGATGATTAAAGAGATGATTTTAAAGATGATAAAGATGGGGAAGATGATTAAAGTTAGGTTGAGGATGACGATATGGATATGATGACGAAGATGATAAAGGTGTGTGTGTTAATATTCTTTTTTGTGATGCTTTTGAAACTGACAAATTGATTGACTTTGTTTGAATTAAAAAATCCTTTTGTTAAACATCAATAATTCTAGAAAATTCATTGATGTCTTTTAATTGGCAGAAATTACAAATGACAGAATCGTCATCTTAGCCTGTTATAGCTTATTTCGTAACTCTCTAGAAATTATTTAAAGATTCCTAGATATTATGGGAATATTAAACATTATCTTTAAGAAAAATCTAAGCCCAATTTAAAAACGTTCATCTCAAAGTTGGTTTATATAAAAGGGTACAGATTAAAATCAATTCCATAATTTTTTTAATTGAAGGTTTAGCAGTGTTTATAGAAGTGATACTGGGAAGCAAAATGGCTACAATTTCAACACATAATCTGCCATAAGTTGATTTCCGATCTGGCAAAGTCAAACAATATGTCAGTTCAGAAAAGAAAAACAAATACTTCTTGTCATCTCCAACGTCATCTTTTTCACCTTCATCATCATCATCAACTTCATCATCTTTTGCTTTTTAAGCATCTCCATCATCTTCTTCATCTTCACCACCTACACCATCTCCATATCTTTCAAATGGGCTCTGGTTTATTTGAAAATGCCAACTTTGTTATCTTAGCCACTTAAAGCTTGATTCTAACTATCCTGAAATTGTATTTTATTTACAATGATAATTATATTTAAAAACTTATAATAACCAAAAAAAATGAATAGCACTGGAGATATAAAGCCTTTTTAATACTTTTGAAATATATTCTATGCACTTTAAGAAAATTTGAAGCCCGCTTCGAAAAAAGTTAATCTCAAATTGGTTTTAAATATAGGGTAATAAATTGAAGTCATCCAATTCTACAAGTATTAAATAAAAGAAGAGAGAATTAAATAAAATATAAATCACGTTTAAAATAGTTTAAAGCAGTGAAACTGGGTGAGTAAAACAGCAATGGCAACAATTTCTTCTCATCATCTGCCATAAGTCAATCTGCGATCTGACAAAGTTAAACAATGTTTCTGTTCCAAAAACATTCCAAAAAAAAACATACTTCTTATCATCTCCACTGTCATATTTCTCATCCTCATCATCATCACCATCAACTTCATCATCTTTAGCATTTTCGTCATCTTCGCCATCTTCATCATCTACCCATTATCTATCATAGGTCAATCTGCAACCTAGCATTTCCCGTCATGTCTCTTATGTCAATACTCATGACGTCACAAATGTCAAACAAATCAATGCGAGTGGCTTCTTCTCTCCGTAATGGAGAGCGAAAATCCGAGCCAAGCTTGTTATAAGACCAATTAGCGCCCCCAAAAATGTCCGAGAGACAACAGAGAATGTCAACGCGACCCGTCAGCAAAATGTACGTAATGAGACCACCCCGTAGAATACTACGGGGCTTCAAAAAACAAAAAAAAATAGATGTACTCTTTTGTAGAAAGGAGGCGGGAATAGGGAGTAGGACCTACTGCAGTGTAAACACACAAAAAGCAGATGCCGCATCAGCATCATTAGCTATGCCAGTCACATAGAACGAGGACACATGCGTTTTAATTTCAGACATATTTCTTTTTTTCTCTAAACTTTTATTTTAGAGACTGAGGCTTTAATTAAAAGGATTTCTAGACACTAGACCAGCAGCATTTTGCGTAATTTATTAAGTATTTTCTTCATATTGTCATGGTATTTTAGAAAAGCAATTTAATTTTCAAGGCTTCGTTTTCAACAAAAACAACAATGGAAAATGGCAAATGGAAAATAGAAAATTCCGTAAAGCATAAAAAAAAATAGAAATAAAAATAAAAACAAACATTGTGGCCGATGTTGCGAATCATTCGGCTTTTTGCTCGGTCTTAATGGTAAATCACTTGGTCTAAGTAGCCTGACCAAATTTTCACTTTTGTTGTGGCATTAAGCCTAAGCTACCGTTAAATGTTGACAGCTTTTTTGACATGAACAAACAAGCACGAAAATTGTGTGAACGCCATTTTGTTATGCAGAGTTCTTTTCCGGAGCAAAAATATTTGCGGTTTTGGAATTTTATTTATTTTTATTGTTTTGTGGGAGATAAATTTCGTAGAAAGCAATAATTTTTAGTTTGGGAAATTGTAAAAGAAAGGTCGAGGTGGAGATCGCTCAAGCTAAACATCCGAAGACATCGTTATGCGAACTACCTAAAACAAGTTATCGATATTGATGTAAAAATAAAAAAATATATAAAATTACAGGTTAATCTTTAAAATGTTTCAGATTTTGATCTTAAAAATTTTTTAATGCCAAAACTATGAGTTTTTTGTTATTGTAGAATCTTCTCTAAATTAAATCTGCAGTTGAGGAACAAAATCTTTCAACTATCTTGATTAGCAGATAATGATAAATGATTCTTGATTTAACATTTTTTTTGGAATTTCACCGAAATATAATCATATGGGGAAAAAAATGAACAATATCTTGAATCTAAAATTCGTTATTTCATAATTCAATTTTTTAGCAAGTCTAACTTTCTTTAAAAAAATCCTAAGATCCATTCTACGCTTACATGTTGTGAAAAAACATAAGAAATATGAGTAGATTAAAATATTATCCTATATATTGATTAAATTTAATTTAAAATTTCCCATGGAATAGGATCAGAATATTTAAGACAACGAAAAAAAAAGTGAACGAAATCTCGAATAAAATCGTTATGTCAGAAATTACTTTTAGTCAGTTCAACGTTTTTACAAAAAAGCCCTGAGGTCCATGCTCCAGCGTTTATGTTTAAAATAACATTAGAAAAATGAGATATTAAATTATTAGTTTATTTATTGCTAAATATTAATTTAAAGTTTCCTAGGAATAAGACCGAAAAAGAAAAAGAATTAAGACAACGAAAAAAAAGTGTACAAAATCTTGAATCTAAAAATCGTTGTCAGAAATTTATTTTTTAGGCATATCCGACTTTCTTCATAAAGATCCAGAGCTCCATCCTCAGCTCACATGTTTTCAAATAACATAAGAAATTTAAGAAGATTATATTAATTTCCGAATTTCTTTGGAATAAGACTGAAACAGAATCTTAAAGATAACGAAAAAAGTGAACAAAATCTTGATTCTAAAAATCGTTATATCAGAATTAATTCAATTTATTTATTTAATTTTATTTTACCAAATTATATATATTTCTTTAAAAAGATCCTGAGGTCCATCCTCATAAGAAATATGAGTAGATCAAATTATTATTTTATATATTGATTAAATTTAATATTTAAAATTACCTTGAAATAAAACCAAAACAGAATCGTTAAGAAAACGAAAAAAAAAATGTGAACCAAATCTTGATTCTAAAAATCGTTATGTCAGGATTTAGTTTTTTAGCCAGTTCAGCTTTCTTTAAAGAGATCCTCAGGTCCATCCTCAGCTCAAATGTTTTGAAATAGCATAAGAAATATGAGAATATTAAATTAATTTAGAATTTCTTTGGAATATGATCGAATATTAAATTAATTTAGAATTTCTTTGGAATATGATCGAAATAGAATGTTAGAGACAAAAAATTGAACAAAATCTCGAATCTAAAAATCGTTTTATCAGAATTCCATTTTTTTAACCCGTTCAAAATCAATCTTCAAAAGGATCCGGAGGTCCATCCTCAACGAATAACGTCAGAAATATGAGAAGTCTTAGTGCTTTTCATTAATCTTTATGCCATAATTATTTGTTTTTTTTACCCAGTGCGACTTTCTTTAAAAAGGTCCTGATGTCCATCCCAAGCCCAAGCTTATAAAACCAATATAGAATCGACAATAAAAAAATATAAATTTCTTATTTATGGGTTTAAAAAAATCTAGACTCCAAAAATCGTTATGCCAGAATTTAGTTTTTTTTACTCAGTGCGACTTTTTTAAAATGGACATGATCCCCAGGGTATATGTTTTAATCTGACATAGGTAATGTGAGTGGTCTCGTGGCATTCGCACGTCATAGGATTATTTTTAATATACCCTTGGTACCATTCGGTACAAGGGTATAATAAAAATAATCCTATGACGTGCGAATGCCACGAGACCACTCACATTACCTATGTCAGATTAAAACATATACCCTGGGGATCATGTCCATTTTAAAAAAGTCGCACTGAGAAAAATAACTAAATTCTGGCATAACGATTTTTGAGTCTAGAATTTTTTAAACCCATAAATAAGAATTATATTTTTTATTGTCGATTCTATATTGGTTTTATAAGCTTGGGCTTGGGATGGACATCAGGACCTTTTTAAAGAAAGTCGCACTGGGTAAAAAAAACAAATAATTATGGCATAAAGATTAATGAAAAGCACTAAGACTTCTCATATTTCTGACGTTATTCGTTGAGGATGGACCTCCGGATCCTTTTGAAGATTGATTTTGAACGGGTTAAAAAAATGGAATTCTGATAAAACGATTTTTAGATTCGAGATTTTGTTCAATTTTTTGTCTCTAACATTCTATTTCGATCATATTCCAAAGAAATTCTAAATTAATTTAATATTCGATCATATTCCAAAGAAATTCTAAATTAATTTAATATTCTCATATTTCTTATGCTATTTCAAAACATTTGAGCTGAGGATGGACCTGAGGATCTCTTTAAAGAAAGCTGAACTGGCTAAAAAACTAAATCCTGACATAACGATTTTTAGAATCAAGATTTGGTTCACATTTTTTTTTTCGTTTTCTTAACGATTCTGTTTTGGTTTTATTTCAAGGTAATTTTAAATATTAAATTTAATCAATATATAAAATAATAATTTGATCTACTCATATTTCTTATGAGGATGGACCTCAGGATCTTTTTAAAGAAATATATATAATTTGGTAAAATAAAATTAAATAAATAAATTGAATTAATTCTGATATAACGATTTTTAGAATCAAGATTTTGTTCACTTTTTCATTATCTTTAAGATTCTGTTTCAGTCTTATTCCAAAGAAATTCGAAATTAATATAATCTTCTTAAATTTCTTATGTTATTTGAAAACATGTGAGCTGAGGATGGAGCTCTGGATCTTTATGAAGAAAGTCGGATATGCCTAAAAAATAAATTTCTGACAACGATTTTTAGATTCAAGATTTTGTACACTTTTTTTTCGTTGTCTTAATTCTTTTTCTTTTTCGGTCTTATTCCTAGGAAACTTTAAATTAATATTTAGCAATAAATAAACTAATAATTTAATATCTCATTTTTCTAATGTTATTTTAAACATAAACGCTGGAGATGGACCTCAGGGTTTTTTTGTAAAAAAGTTGAACTGACTAAAAGTAATTTCTGACATAACGATTTTATTCGAGATTTCGTTCACTTTTTTTCGTTGTCTTAAATATTCGATCCTATTCCAGGGAAATTTTAAATTAAATTTAATCAATATATAGGATAATATTTTAATCTACTCATATTTCTTATGTTTTTTCACAACATGTAAGCGTAGAATGGATCTTAGGATTTTTTTAAAGAAAGTTAGACTTGCTAAAAAATTGAATTATGAAATAACGAATTTTAGATTCAAGATATTGTTCATTTTTTTCCCCATATGATTATATTTCGGTGAAATTCCAAAAAAAATGTTAAATCAAGAATCATTTATCATTATCTGCTAATCAAGATAGTTTAAAGATTTTATTCCCAACTGTAGATTTAATTTAGAGAAGATTCTATAATAACAAAAAACTCATAGTTTTGGTATTAAAAATTTTTAAGATCAAAATCTGAACATTTAAAGATTAACTCGTAATTTTATATATTTTTTTATTTTTACATCAATATCGATAACTTGTTTTATAGTTCGTATAACGATACCGGATGTTTAGTTTAAGGATTCCACCTCGACCTTTCTTTTACAATTTCCCAAACTAAAAATTATTGCTTTCTACGAAATTTATCTCCCACAAAACAATAAAAATAAATAAAATTCCAAAACCGCAAATATTTTTGCTCCGGAAAAGAACTCTGCATAACAAAATGGCGTTCACACAATTTTCGTGCTTGTTTGTTCATGTCAAAAAAGCTGTCAACATTTAACGGTAGCTTAGGCTTAATGCCACAACAAAAGTGAAATTTGGTCAGAGCTACTTAGACCAAGTGATTTACCATTAAGACCGAGCAAAAGCCGTGACAAAACATCTGCCACAATGTTTGTTTTTATTTTTATTTCTATTTTTTTTATGCTTTACGGAATTTTCTATTTTCCATTTGCCATTTTCCATTGTTGTTTTTGTTGAAAACGAAGCCTTGAAAATTAAATTGCTTTTCTAAAATACCATGACAATATGAAGAAAATACTTAATAAATTACGCAAAATGCTGCTGGTCTAGTGTCTAGAAATCCTTTTAATTAAAGCCTCAGTCTCTAAAATAAAAGTTTAGAGAAAAAAGAAATATGTCTGAAATTAAAACGCATGTGTCCTCGTTCTATGTGACTGGCATAGCTAATGATGCTGATGCGGCATCTGCTTTTTGTGTGTTTACACTGCAGTAGGTCCTACTCCCTATTCCCGCCTCCTTTCTACAAAAGAGTACATCTATTTTTTTTTGTTTTTTGAAGCCCCGTAGTATTCTACGGGGTGGTCTCATTACGTACATTTTGCTGACGGGTCGCGTTGACATTCTCTGTTGTCTCTCGGACATTTTTGGGGGCGCTAATTGGTCTTATAACAAGCTTGGCTCGGATTTTCGCTCTCCATTACGGAGAGAAGAAGCCACTCGCATTGATTTGTTTGACATTTGTGACGTCATGAGTATTGACATAAGAGACATGACGGGAAATGCTAGGTTGCAGATTGACCTATGATAGATAATGGGTAGATGATGAAGATGGCGAAGATGACGAAAATGCTAAAGATGATGAAGTTGATGGTGATGATGATGAGGATGAGAAATATGACAGTGGAGATGATAAGAAGTATGTTTTTTTTTGGAATGTTTTTGGAACAGAAACATTGTTTAACTTTGTCAGATCGCAGATTGACTTATGGCAGATGATGAGAAGAAATTGTTGCCATTGCTGTTTTACTCACCCAGTTTCACTGCTTTAAACTATTTTAAACGTGATTTATATTTTATTTAATTCTCTCTTCTTTTATTTAATACTTGTAGAATTGGATGACTTCAATTTATTACCCTATATTTAAAACCAATTTGAGATTAACTTTTTTCGAAGCGGGCTTCAAATTTTCTTAAAGTGCATAGAATATATTTCAAAAGTATTAAAAAGGCTTTATATCTCCAGTGCTATTCATTTTTTTTGGTTATTATAAGTTTTTAAATATAATTATCATTGTAAATAAAATACAATTTCAGGATAGTTAGAATCAAGCTTTAAGTGGCTAAGATAACAAAGTTGGCATTTTCAAATAAACCAGAGCCCATTTGAAAGATATGGAGATGGTGTAGGTGGTGAAGATGAAGAAGATGATGGAGATGCTTAAAAAGCAAAAGATGATGAAGTTGATGATGATGATGAAGGTGAAAAAGATGACGTTGGAGATGACAAGAAGTATTTGTTTTTCTTTTCTGAACTGACATATTGTTTGACTTTGCCAGATCGGAAATCAACTTATGGCAGATTATGTGTTGAAATTGTAGCCATTTTGCTTCCCAGTATCACTTCTATAAACACTGCTAAACCTTCAATTAAAAAAATTATGGAATTGATTTTAATCTGTACCCTTTTATATAAACCAACTTTGAGATGAACGTTTTTAAATTGGGCTTAGATTTTTCTTAAAGATAATGTTTAATATTCCCATAATATCTAGGAATCTTTAAATAATTTCTAGAGAGTTACGAAATAAGCTATAACAGGCTAAGATGACGATTCTGTCATTTGTAATTTCTGCCAATTAAAAGACATCAATGAATTTTCTAGAATTATTGATGTTTAACAAAAGGATTTTTTAATTCAAACAAAGTCAATCAATTTGTCAGTTTCAAAAGCATCACAAAAAAGAATATTAACACACACACCTTTATCATCTTCGTCATCATATCCATATCGTCATCCTCAACCTAACTTTAATCATCTTCCCCATCTTTATCATCTTTAAAATCATCTCTTTAATCATCTCCATCTCCGTCACCATTATCATCTTCATCATAATCTTTGCATTTTCTGCCAATTGAAAGACATCAATAAATTTTCTTGAATTCTATATGTCAAACAAAAGAATTCTTCAATTCAAAAAAGTCAAATAATTTGTAAGTTTCAAAGCGTCTTCATGGTCATCTTAATTATCTCATTCTTCTTCATGATAATCTTCTTCTTCTCATATTATATCCATCGTCATCTTTATCATCTTTTCCATCAATTTCATCGTCATCTTTAACATAGTTTTTATAACCCTACCATCTTCATTATCTTTAAAATATAATGACGGATATCTATCTTCTTCATCATCTTCAAGATGATTTTTCAGGTACAGAAGCGTCACAAAAAAACGTAAATATACTTATAATCGTCTTCATAGTCATCTTTATTATCATCATCTTAACCATATTTAGCATCTTCATCTTTATCACCTAAATCATAGCTATCATCGTCACCTTTGTCATCATCATCTACATCAAATCAATCGTCATCTCCATCATCTTCATCATCATCTCCATTATCATCATGAATAGCACCATTTTATTGCAATTTGTTTCTTTTGGTTTTAGATGAATTTGTAATTTTGTCACACAACATCTCCATCATTTATCATCATCATCACCGTCACTTTTATCATCATCATCTACATCAAATCAATCGTCATCTTCATCATCATCTTCATTATCATCATCAACAGCATCATGTTATTTCAATTTTTTTGTTTTGGTTTTAGACGAATTCATCATTCATTTATCAATTCATTCATCATTTATCAGCATTTATCATCATCATCATATTTATCATCTTCGCCATCAACTTCTGCGTCATCTTTAACTTAATTTTTATCATCTTCAACACCTTTAAAATCATCTCTGTCATCAACTCCATCATTGTCTTCATCATCATCTCCTTCATAATTTTTTTTTTTTTTTATGTTTTATTTTGGCAATAATTCAAAAATTCATTTATTTTTATGTATTGCATATTTCTATTTTGATTCGCCAATCACAATACACAGAGTGTAGGAGACATCCTTCATAATCTTTATAATTATCATCTCCATCGTTTCCCTTATCATCTTTTCCATCAACATCATAATTTTTAGCATATTCATCCATTCATATCATCTTTATCGTCAGCTCCATCATCTTTATCATCGTCATTATCATCTCCATCATCTATATCATCATCTCCCTAATCATCATCATATTTTTGAAATTTGATTGTTTTGGTTTTATACAAATTTGTAAATTTGTCACACATCATATCCATCATTTGTCATCATCGTCATCTCTATCGTCATATTTGTAATCTTCTCCATCAATTCTGCGTCATCTTTAACTTAATTTTTATCATCAACATCTTTAAAATCATCTCCGTCATTAACTCCATCATTGCCTTTATCATCATCTCCTTTATAATTTTTATAATCATCATCTCCATCGTTATCCTTATCATCTTTTCCATCAACTTCATAATTTTTTGCCTGTCCATCATCTTCATTATCATCTCCATCATCTTTATCATCAACTCCCTTATCATCACCAACAGCATCATATTTTTACAATTTGTTTGCTTTGGTTTCGGACAAATTGTAAATTTGTCACACACACACATAAGTACAGACAAAAACGGACAAAAAAGGCTACAAAGTGAAAACAAATGGGGAAAAAACTAAAATCGTGAATGTGCCAAACAAAGAGAAAACAATAAGCTGCAGCTCTCTCGCACCCGCTGTGTCTCCCTCACTCCCCGCTCACACATTCAACTCTCATTGCAACTGCGACACAGAAAAAGTTTTGCACAGCAGCTGGCGGTCGCCCATTGATCTGCATTGATGTCAATACAAATACGGTCACACAGATACGCACACACACACACGCCCACGCTCACAAACAAATACACACACACATTATGTATGCAGTTTTCAAGCTGCTGTTTGTATCTGTAGCTTTGTATCTTTTGCACTGTGTCTCTATCTTTTTCACTACTGCCAACAGTTCTGTCTATTTTATATTGGGTTAATGTATTTTTAAGCTAAATACTTTGTTTATATTTGGCTTTTAGTTGTTGTTTTTATTGCCTTTTGTCCTTTTGTTGCAACAGTTTTGTTTGCATTGAATATGCTTTGGGTATTTTACTGTCCTATTTTTTGTTCAACTGAATCTATGGAGTAAAGGGCTGCATTAAGTTGAGAGTAGAAAACATTTTCGATATACCTATACTGAAATATAGTATAGGGAATATTGCACTCGACTTAGGCATGTCCTTTTGTCTGTAAAAACGCCTATAAAATGTATACATCAATGTTCCTTGATCAATTTATTTATTAAGCGCTTGTGAAAAATTATTATTCAAGTTGCCTGGAATTAGAGTTTACTAGAATTTTGAATTTTGTTTCTTTTCAAACTCTTTTTTTTTCAACATATATGCTCGGACTTAACAAAAATTAAATTCTTCCCTTCATCAGTGTTAAAAATAAAACTATATACAGATTGAACAATCAAATTCTTCTCTTCATTATATATTGGCCTGTACCAGATGTCTTTCATTTAATTGATAACTTTGTTAAATCAAAACTGAATTCTTTGTTCAGTGATATCTCTGTCAGGAATCTTTAAAGAAAATTGTTCTTTACCTAAAATATGTAAATATGTGCCTAAAAAAATGCAACATTATTTTCTATAGTTACGCTTATAAAACAAAATAAAATAAAAATTTTTTTCTTTAAATTCCCATCTGGAATGCAAGCTAAGATGTATCTAAAAGCTAACATAGATTAAACAAACCGATTTTCTATTCAAATTCAGGAAGTCTTTATTTTCATTAATTACTTTGCAAAATCAAAGCTGAATTCTTTTTTCAGTGATATCTCTGTGAAGAATCTTTTAACAAAATTCTTCTCTCAACAATTCGACATCATCTTCTTTAGTTATTAAATAAATATATTCTTTATATTTTCTTTTCTGAATGTTCCCATAAGGAATACGAGTCAAGAGGTAGCTAAATGCTAATATAGGTTAAACAAACCAATTCTTATATTGAAATACTTCTCTTCTTCATTAATTATAATTATTATCTTTATTAGCTATTTTGTCTTAATAAAAATTTATTAAATTTTTTCTTAACATCTGTGTCAGAAATAATCAAATCTTCATTTCTCGACATATAGGGTGTGACCAACTAAAAAAAATGAAGGATATCCTTAATTTTGTGAAAATTATTGTTAATGATTTAAAATTTTTAAGGATTCCATAGCTCCGTACATTTTTAAACAATATCTAATTTTTTAAAAACTTTTTATTTTGAGAGAAAAAAGTTTACAATAGTCAGAAATCTTTAATTTGAAAATGTTTAAAATTATTTTTAGAAAATAATTCTTAGACCATTTCGTCCTCATTTTTAAAATATTATATACATATCAAATATGTTGAGATTAGGAGCATTTTGTTCTAAATTTAAGGAAAATATAAAAGAAGAAGAAAGTAAAACAATTTTATTTGACAAAATTCGAATTTAAATTGAGATCGGTTCTATTTTCATAAAGTATCTTCTATATTATATTTGACAGATTTTTCGAAGCTTTTTTCAGAACAAGAACTTATATAGCTCTGGTGAACAGATGTATGTTTAAAAATTCCAAAAGGCAACTGCAGGGACACCTTTTTGAGTCGTTTAAGGAGATATAAGATACATCCAAGAAGGCAAACTTTTAAATACTAGATTTGTAGCTAAGAAATTAAATAGAAGTTCCTTTTTATGGTTGATCAAAGAAATTGTTACTAATATAATTTGCATAATCTGCAATCCTCACGTAATTCAATAAGTTATACCAAAAATGTATATTTCTACAGGGTGCGCCATGTAGACAGGACCTATTTAAATGTTGAATAACTCCGCCATTTTTGAGCCGATTTTGGAAAACGAACAATATTTATTTAGGGTATACAATGCCATTTATTGACAATTCACTCAGAATACAATATCGATTAAATGACCGCCTCCATTAGACACACAAAAAGCGGCCCTTTTTTGTGCATTTCGCATTGTATTTGATAACATTTCTGGCGTAATAGCAGCAATTTCCGCTGTTATATTAGCTTTTAGTTGTTCAATAGCCTTCAGTTTGCTGGCATACACCTTACTGTTCAAATAGCCCTACAGAAAAAAGTCTGGTGCCGTCAAATCCAGCGAACGAGAAGGCCAGTCCAAATCACCCTTTTTTGACATCGATCATTCTTGCGATCGCATTCCCATATTGAAGGCGACGCGGCTTGTCCGTTTCCAACAATCTTTGGGTAAGTTGCACTTTGTATGGAAAAAGATGGAGATCATCCTTCAAAATTCTTCTTAAAGTGGTTCCACTCACGTTCAGCGCCTGAGAACGACGGCGATATGACACATTTGGATTTTCGGCAACACTCTCTCTTACCGCTTCAACAAGTTCATTGGAACTTCGCGGACGCGGTCGAATGGGTCGCGGGCGAGTAGCTACAGACCCGTGATCAAAGAAATTTTTCGCCAAAGTACGAATTGTCTTGGCGGAAGGCGCTGAATGTATCCCATATTTCTTACGATAAGCACGCACAGTTTTCACAATTGAACGATTATATTCAATGTACAGCGCTACAATTTCAGCCCGCTCTTTTGCCGTAAATCGAACCATGACTAAAATTGACTAAAATGGCATAGACTGACGTTTCAGAATCTGGTCGATTTGTCAAAATCGGCTCAAAAATGGCGGAGTTATTCAACATTTAAATAGGTCCTGTCTAGATGGCGCACCCTGTATATTCTAATTTCTTGAATTCTTAACTTTCTGATTTTTTTTTTATTAAATTAAATAGAAATAAGAAACTAAAAAAAGATAGAAATAAACAAATAGGCTTAAATATTTTTCCATAGCAGCTATGGCCTTAACCTTTACATTTCTTAAGATAAATGAATCTTTCTTATGTAATATGAAAAAATATTGAAACCAGCCGTAACAATTGAAAAAAAAATTTATCTGATTTTATGTCTTTGCTTACCTCTATCCAATCCCTCAGTTTTACAGATATGTATAAAAGTTATCACATAGGCCTATTTTCCATCGAAATCAAAAATCTATCAGATAGTTGCCATGGTAAAGATCGGTTTAAGTCACGTACCTTAAAGTCGCTTCGAACCGCCCTATACCTAACTAATTTTTTGCTTTCAAAATAGTCAAAATCCTGATACCAACTGAAGTCCTGTCAACTTTGTTTGATTCATTCATTCGTTTATAAGTTTGTTTTGTCAAGTTTTGTGTTGCAACGAATCTTTTTTTTCATTTCGAGTTGTTGCCACAGACTGACTTTTGTATCTCCATGTGTGTGTGTAAGCCTTTTTGTATCTGTGTGTATGTCACAGAGACAAGCTGTCTGTGTGTTTGTTTACTGTTACTGCATGAAATGTGCATTAGCAGAGTTAACTGTTAATTGTTTGTTTTTCCAAAGTGCGTATAAAGCATTATCTGCCCGGAAAAGCTGGGCTTGCTCGGTTACTCGGTCTGCCATTTTGGCATTTTTCGGTTAGGTAAAAAGCGGGGATGCTTGAGGATTTTTTTTAAGGATTGGGTTGGTCTTTAAAAGGTTTAAAAACTATTTTTAACTTTAATTTTTGCTGACTTTTTCATAAGGTTTTCATTATTAAACTTTCAAATTGATTTATTTTATGTGAGTAGATAAATACTTTTTTAACAATTTACTTATTTTTAAAATCTAGGATTATTTTTATTTTTAAAAATTAAAATAATTTAAAAGAATTATTTAAAAATTTTAAACAAAGAAGTTCGTGAAAAATTAACTCAAAATGTGAATTAAAAATCATCTAAATTAAAAAAAATTAATTTAAAATATAAAAAAATTATTTAATCTGACTACAAATTACTTTAAATTTTTTTAAATCAAGAAATTTATTTATTTATTAATTCTAAATAATTTTATTTTTAATTGTTTGAATTCAAAATGTAATAGTTTATTTTAGTTTTAATAATTTTAAATAAAATATAATTCTAAATAATTTTATTTAAAATTATATGAAATAAAATAAACTACAATCATTTTGAATTCAAAATAAATTACAAATACAAATTTTTTGAATTAATAAATATAAAATATTAATATAAAATTATAAGAATTAACAATAAATTTCGTGATTTGAAGTTGAAATTATAAAAATATTTTACAATTTTTTTTAATTCAAAGAAAACAAATTTTGAAATTAAACAAAAATTAAAAAAATTAAATTCATTTTTAGCAGCCTTATATCTTTTTGTATTAATTTTAAATTAATCAGATTTTCGTAATTTCTTTTTAAATTTTTAATACATTTTTCAACGAAATTTTTTTGTATTTTTTTTAATGAATATAAATTCAAACGTAAATAATCTGGTTTGATTCTATTTAAATAAAAAGCCAAAAAATATTTTGAGTTAACTTCACATTAAAAAAAAACGTGTATATTTTCAACATATATTAAAATATTGAATTGTTTAAGAAAATATATAATTCTATATGGGCTTTTAATATTTATTTTAACATTATTGGCTAGATTTAAATTTTCTTCGCAAAGGGTTATTTTAAGCAAGATATCCATTTTATTTTATCCACAGTCCTGAGAGAGAAAAGTTTTTAAATCAAAAATTGAAGCAAATTTGTGTTAAATAGTAAAATATTGGTACTTTTGTTAAGTATAGTATGTGTGGGTTTATAGAAAATATTTAATATTATGAAGTTTTCAGATGTTTTCAATTGAATTTTTTCATCAACACTTCAGTTGATGGGAATCATTAAGTAATTTTCGTTCGAATCTTAACAGTCAAATCCAGAACCGGTCTAAAATTATGCCGAAGAGCAAAAACTTTTTAACATTCTACACAGTTCTATAAGAACATATATTTTGGTTCTGTGATGTTAAACTAGTTATCTGCATTTCAAAAACTTTTTCAAAAAGTCAAAATTTTTACCTTGGATTAGAAAACGCCAACAATATAATATGAAGATGCTTAATTCTGGTTTAAAATAATAATAATGTTGATTTTTTTCTTAGAACCATTTTAAATAATTAATTCTTTCAACACTTTTTTCGAAATTCTTGTATATATGTAGTTCGGGAATTCCAAAATCATACCAACTAATAATTAGTTCACTACACAATTTATTTTTAAAATAGAAATGTGACAACCTTTTACTATAAAAACCATATGAAGAATTTTTACCAAAAACCTTTCTAAATAGTTAATTCTATCTACACTTTTGAAATCATTTTTTTCAATCAATCTTGGCTCTAAAATTGTAAAAAAAAAAAATTTGTAATTAAGAAATTGTTCCTAAAATAGGAATCCAACAATTTTGAATCCAACATTTACGACACAGACTATTAATGTAAAAGGAAGCTTTAGGGATATATCTTTTATAGATTTTGGTCTTAAGGAAGATACAAAAGAATTTTTAATTTTAGTCCTGAAAATTTGAGAGCAAATAAATAACATCAAAAATTACTTTATCTTCAGTTCTCTCCTAAGATGATTTTGTTTTAAGAGATGATGTAATTTTTACTTTTAAGGTGAAATGTTTTTCCCATGTTTCTCTCATCATAAATATCTAAAAACTCTTAAATTTAATTTCTTCTTTCATCTTCCAAAAAATAATTTTTAAGGAGATGTTGAACTTATTACCCATTTTTTAATTAATATTTTCTTCATGAATGGAGAATGCCACTAAAACATTCATAAACACTCTGGTCTGTTGTCCCGATTTATCACATTAATATAAAAAACACAAAATATAATCGCTTGTAGAGTTGCCGAGATAATTGAAAAACAAATTTTTGAACTAATGTTTATAAAATTGAAATCTATTGAAGAATATGCAATAAATTGTTGCAGATATTTTGGAAACCCTTAAGTTTTAGAGCTCAGGGTGTAGTAAAGTAAAGCTTCAGAATGTTCCAGAAAGTGGGTTAAATCCTTGGATCGTCCAAAGGACGAGTTTGCGTGCGAAGAATTGGAATGCAATATAAAAGTTGTGCCCATATGGTATTATTTAGAATAGGCTGATTTAGATGAATTTTTCACAACATATTTTTTTAAATTTTAAAAACACTCAAAACTTAATTGGAAAAGGGACCAACCTATTAAGACAATTGCCGTCAATAATATTTGTAGCTTATATTATTATTGGAATTTATTAAATTTCAATGAACTGGTATTTTATAGATCACAAAATAATAACTACAGGACGAGCCTATAATGACAATAAGATGAACTTTAAGTAACTAATTCGAAAGAGTATTAAAGTCTTTTACCATTATGATTATATTGGAAATCTTTGAAAGCATTCACATCAGTCATATTCTACTAGAAGTATTTTAAATGCCTAAGAAGCTTATCTTCCTGACAAATACGTTCTAATCAAATAATTCTCATAATATTTTTGGTTAGTATTTTGATATCTAAAAATTTGAGTTAAGCCTTCTGCTAAGACATTATTTATTTCTTCTGATCTGAAAAACAGATCCTTACGGCCAATATACGATCATACATTTTAAACTTAGTTTATACGAATTGACTTGTAAACTTACAATGATTTGTTAAATATTTTTATTTATTTTAGTTTTAATTTTTATATTATAATATTGTTTTACATAATAAGCACTTTTATTTACATTATTTTATGATTTTTATTTATTTTATAATTTACGTTTTTAAGTTTTAGTTAGTTTAATAATTTTCTTTATTTCTATAATATAGTATCTTTTGAAGTTGAAACTTTTTAATAATTCAAACACTTAAAAACAGATCCACAGAATAACTTATATTCGTTTTTTTTTTTGTTTTTCAAAACTTAACTTGAACGTTTACGTATAACGAGCTTAAGTTGGTTTTAGAAAATGTTTAACTAGCGCTTAATCGAGAGACGCGTCCAGTTCGTGCAGAATCCGTAACGAAACTGATTCGCCGAAAAACGACAACGGCACTCCGTACTCAGACCGGCTTGCAGCAGCTTCAGCTACAGCTCTAGCGACAACAACAATAAAAACGATGGGGTATGAAAAAAAAAGAAAGCCAATGCGAATGAGATATGTTTTTGTTACGTATACGCCATGGCAAACGAATGATAACAGGCCAAAAAGCCGAGCGCGCTAAAAACCGAACACCAAAGTCGCAACTTGCACGAAGTCAGCTCGAGAGTGAGCCAACCGTGTGGCGAGGTTGGATAAGGTTGGATCTAGTCGTTGTTGTTGTTGTCGGTTGCATGGGTTTGGTTGGCGACGACGGGCAGCTTGTAGTTTGTGTGTAGCCGCAACCGCAACAACAGACCGCAAAACACGCGACAAGAATGTTAACAGCATCGAACAGCAACATAACAAAGCAGACGGAGACTCACACATGCACAAATGCTCTCTCACCACACACTCACAGAGAGAGAGAGAGTACTGCCGGTAAGCCGGCTGATGAAATGGCCTTGCATTTTACACGGACTTTTACACGGCTTTAACTCTACGGTAAATGACTTCCGTTTGCTACTGTTAACCAATTGGTTTGAGTTGTTGCTGGTGAGAGAGACCGAGAGAGGGGGAGAGTAAAACCACAAGAGAGACGTAGAGACCGAGAGAGTGTGTGTGGGTTTGAGTTGAGTCTGAAGGTTGGCTTTGTGCTTGCAACAAGTTGCTTTTGTTCGTGTTTCAAGAGTTACTTTTTGAATTTTGAGTTTTAGTTTAATGAAATAAATAAATTGCTTCAGAAATGCAAAACTAAACAAATTTGCTTAATTGGAAAATGCATTTTAAATGAATTTTAATGTATTCAGACACTTGGCATTCACTTAGACAAAAATAATAATGAATTAAATGAAATTTAATTGGTAATAAAATATAGGAATTTATTTTTTTATGTTGAAAATATTAATTACAATTTGCTTGTAAGGTAAATTATGAAGTTTACTAGCTGCTTTTAAGTTGAGAAAAACTTTTTTATTTTTTTTAAATACAAAATTAAATTAATTTGCTTAATTGGAAAATACATTTTAAATGAACTTAATATATTCAGTCACTTTCACTTATATGAAGCTTAGAAAAATAATACTACTTAATGAATTGCACAAAATTTAATTGGTAATTAAATATAACTTTTTATTTTTTATGTTTACAAGATTTAATTGCAATTCGCTGATAAGGTAAATTATGAAGCTTTCTAGCAGTGGAAAATAATTATATTTAGCAATTAATTGATGTAAATTAAATACTTTCTCAAATGGTCAAGCTTGCCTGGTAAGCTTATTTTAAATTAATAAGGTATTTCCATTCATAGCAAAATAAAAATATTCAGAAAATTTAAAAGCGTAATTTAATGCTGTTTGGATTACAAATTATTTTTTACTGCTTATTTAATTATGACTAAGTAAGTAAAAAAACACAAATAATTTTAAAATGTTCAATAGAGCCTTTAAACCATCGTTTTGTTACAAATTTAAAAATTTTCGATATTTTTTTTAATACAAACCGACTGTCATATAAAAAAAAAATCATTGTCGAAAAATTAAAATATTTTTTGGTAACGCACAAAATAAATAAAATTCTGTCATTAAATAAATAAGGAATATGTAATTTATTAAATATTTCAAAAATAACTAAAATGTGAGACGTCTTTTAAAAAATTTTGTTATTTGTTGTTACAAAATTTGTGAAAAGTTCTTGTCAAAAAATGTTTATTTTTTTTAACATACAAAATATAATTATTTTTTTTCATTATGTAAACAAGAAATATGAATTTTATTTAAAATTTTTTATTTTTTTTAATTATATTTATTAACAATCTTTCCCTTACACAATCAATAGGTAAATTGTAAAAAATTAAATATAGTGTCTTTTAACAAACAAAATAATTGTTTAAAGAAAGGATTAAAAAATCATAACAAGGATCAACTAAAAGATACTTGTCGAAAAATTATAACACCCCTCTTTTTGCGTCGGGGGTTAAAAATTATTTTTCATTAATGTAAAAAATTAATAAAATTCTTTCATTACATAAACAAGAAAAATAAAAATATTAAACGATTATTAAAACAAAAAAAGTCTGAAAAACAACAAATCGCCAGGTTACGACAGAATCCAGGCTGAAGTTTTGAAAGCGTTCCCTGAGCAGACGGCGAAACTCTTACTCCCACTATTCACCTCTTTATAGGCGGAAAAGAAGATCCCCGAGGATTGGTCGCAAGGTATCCTGGTAGTCCTTCCAAAGATCGGCGATCTTTCCCAATGCAAAAACTATCGTGGAATCATGCTTCTATCCATCACTTCGAAAGTACTGTCCAGTATCATCTTAAGCCGCATTAAACCAAAACTCGACCAATCGCTAAGGAAACAGCAGGCGGGATTTCGCCCAGGTCGATCATGTATTGACCAGATCAGCACCTTGCGCATTATAGTTGACCTGACGAATGAGTGGCAGTCGACTCTTCCACTTGTTTTCATTGATTATAGCACGGCATTTGACAGTATACATCGCGATAGCATATGGTAAGAGCTTAGATCCAGAGGTGTTCCTGAGAAGCAATATTCGGATTTCAGGTGCAGAATACTCCACAATGTCGAGCTCTCAGATAGCATCCCAACCAGCGCAGGGGTTAGACAAGGATGTCTACTTTCACCGATCCTTTTCATGATCGTTATTGATGACATCTTACTTAACTCCATAGAAGGCAAGCGAAGAGGCATCTACTGGAACTTCACCGAACATCTAGAAGATCTTGCATATGCGGATGATATTTGCCTATTGTCAGTAAAACACTCAGATATGCAAACAAAACTAGATGATCTGTGCGCCGAGTCGGGAAAATTTGGCCTTAAAATCAACATCGACAAAACCAAGTCAATGAAAATAAACAGCAATAACGAAAACAAGTTTTTGCTACAAGGCAAAGAGATTGAGCAAGTTGAAGACTTCACATACCTAGGCGGTATAATATCCGCTGAGAACAGTGCTGGAAAGGATATTCTGGCCAGAATAAAGAAAGCAACCGGTGCATATGCTCAACTGCGCCAAATCTAGAATTCGTCACGAATATCCTTCCAAACCAAAATGAGGTTATTTAAATCGAACGTCATCTCAGTGCGGCTTTATGGATGCGAGACCTGGCTTGTAACTGACCTTCTAACAGAAAAAAATCCAAAGTTTCGTGAATAGATGTCTCCGGTGTATTCTTAAAGTGTGGTGGCCAAACGTCATCAGCAATGCTGACCTATATAAAAAGTGCAACCTGGAACCCATGGCCAACACTATCAAGCTAAGGAAATGGAAATGAATAGGCCACACACTGCGGAAGGATGCGAAGGAAGTTTGCCGTCAAGCTCTTGATTGGACTCCCCCAGGAAGGCGCAAAAGGGGCAGACTTAAAAGAACATCATGGAGGAGATCGCTACAAAAAGAGGTCGATGAATGCTGAAAATCATGGAACGAGCTAAAATTGCTATCCAAAAATCGAACCAGGTGGAAGTGCTTTATTGAGGCCCTATGCTCCAACCGGAGGTAAACAAATTGATGATGATAATGAAAACAAAAAAAAAATTTATAAATAATTTTCAAAAATTCTTGTCGAATAATGCAATTCATTATGTAAACAAGAAATTTCATATATCAATATGTTCTTTGTAATTCTTCGTATTACTACTGTACCCCGGTAGTATATCAAGAATATTCAGATTTTTTTTTTTCACTTTATCATTTCTTGCGGCTAAAATTGCTCCCGTTGCCATTTCTTCAACATTAATAACGAACGGATACATCTTGTCGATTACGTCTTCACAGAGCATGTGGTATATCTTATTCTTCTATTTTATAGTCACCTCCATCTAACAGCCAATTGGCATATTCTACAAAGTCTCCTTGAACTCTCTTATTTTTTTTTTTTTCAGTTTTAGTTTGTGGAATTCATCCCACAAAGGCGATGTCTTCAAACACGCGTCTAGTATTTGGCGCTTTCCGCCTTTCTTCACTACAGGCGAGACTTGCCGAAAATCTCCATCCAATATCTCTTCCCAGCGAACGGCTCTTCGCTTGCGTATATATCGGAACGTGTGGTCTATCATACTCAGTATGGCTTGAGATATCATCAAAGCCTCAACCCAAATAATCACGTCTACGTCCTTTAGTTGTTGCTTCATTTTTCTACTCCAATTCAACGTTCCGTGTTCATTCCCAATGTGTAATGGCAAATTAAAAGTCTTGTAAGCCGTTCGCCCGTATGGAAGAAGTATAGCAGCGATCCCAGTCCATGCAATATTTGCGAATTTTCTCTTCAAGGCCTTGCACTTATGAACTAACGCTTTGTAGAGAAAATCCTTTCCGGTTTCGCCAGGTCCATTTATAAAGAATAATTTCTAATAATAATTTACCCAATATCGACCTTCCTATAGCGTCGCGAGCTTGTTTCTGGTCTTCTTTCATCTGCTCGGATATGCTGGTAAACAGGTGTTTATGTTCATATATGGCAAGATCCTCATACAGTATCTTGAATAATTTCATCTTCACTCATAGCTTCTGGCAATTCAACTTGTTTCAGTGTCATGCCTTCTTGTTCTTATAAAACCGGAATAATCGAAAGTGCTGTTGTTTCATTCGAGTCTTCTCCTGATTTCGACTTGAATTTCTCCCACAAACTAACAAATATACAAAGAAATGCCTCAGTTTATAGGGCATCATCACAGAGGCGGCATCAGTCATCATATCGTTCATGAACTTGGGGGGACTTGGTCAAACCCGCTGCTCTGGCTGCCTCTTGAAATGTCTGATATCTTTCTCCATCGACAACTAATAAATCATCCAATGATGTAGTGGCATTCGACTCAAGCAGTAATAACTTTAGACTAAATCTTTAATTTTTTTTTTAAATCTTTAATCTTTAATCTTTTGGCCCTACGCTCCACCCGGAGTTAGAGGAACTTATATATATAATAAATCGTTCAACGTCTGCAATTTTACAGATGTTCTTTCGTGGCTTCCACTCACAGTTCGGCTTGTCCCACGTGTAATGCAGTGGGATCTAGACATATGAACGGCTTCAGTTCGTGCGTGCATCGGCAGCTCCATGATGTGTCAGGGACTCTCCTTCGCGCTCACATATCTTGTATCCAAATACTGTTGCATCTCGTCTCGGGCTAGAGCTATTCGGGCTCGATCATAGCCCGTGTGAATGTACTTTATGCTCATCACCGAGGTGCAATATTCGACGTTCATATGGCAATCGAATCTCTTTAAGAGATAAGGATTGTACGGCACGATCATCGAGTTGTCGATAGACTCGATTTTGCCTTTTTTTTTTCTCGTGATATGTGTGAGCGTCTTTGTGGTTGTCTCTTCGTCGGTACAAAGGGTAGCCCGGCTTTGTCATATCTGTAGCTTCTTGTAACTCTTTCGGAAACCTCTTGGTGCAAGTCTTCTTCTCCGGGTCCCAGCACATCGATGCTTTGTTCTCTAAATGGGGGCCGTGAAACATGTGCTCTGGGTCTTCTTCACGCTTGGGGATTCATCAACAACATGAGAAAAAAAAAGTGTTTTATATAATGGAGGGATTAGTATTAACAAAGTGTTTCACGAAATCTTATTATTGATTGGCGTTCCAAAAAAACTACTAAAAACTATTATATCAATTATTTTAATAATAATTAGCTTTAGGCCTTGTGTTTCGAAAATGAATTAGTATTACCTAATTAGTTATCCTAAGGTTCATAGCTGCCTATGTCTTTGTATATCCCAACCATCTTTTTCTACTTTAATTAGGCAGAAAAGTTTTTGGAAATATATTTTAGAATATTATAATTGTATTCGTATTATCCTATGAACAAAACGCATTGTTATCAAGACTTAATCAGACATTAATCCACTATATCAAACCAAGACATTTTAACTTCTCTAACAGACAGAAAGTCCATTGCAACTAACACTTTAAATACGCATCGACAACACCTGTCAATTTAATACCAAAAAATCCCACCAACTTCTTAATTCGTAGCACATTTTTACTACCTTTTTTACCGAATTTCCACGCTCTTGCTCAATTCCTTTTTTCGGCGTAACTTTAATATCTGCCGCATAAATCTTTATAGTGCTACAGAAAAAAGAAACTTTTCCACTCAGCACGTATTCCCCAAACTATTTACCTCATTTGCAGGCCAGACTAGACACTAGTACTAAAAAAAAATAAAAATAAAGTTTAAAAAAAATACTATCCGCAGCGGAGCAGCAGCAAAGAAAACTTTCCATTTTCAATTTACTGCTGCTAGTTGCTAAGTATGCCCCACTAAATATATTTATAACGTCTTCTTAAAGGCAACAAAAAAAGAAAAAAATAAAAATAAAAAAAAGAACCAGACCGGAACTTTCTTCTTATAACACACAACGTAAACCGGAAGAATAACTTGTTGAACGCCAAACAATCAGCAGTCGAAAATTTCATTGTCGAGCAACAAAAAAACAAAGAAGAAAAAAATTTAGAAAAAAACTTTTGCGTGGCGGAAAAGAAAAATCGACAACAAAAAACTGTACAACAACTTTTACATGGCGAAGAAGAAACTTTGGCAAAAGCAGCCAACAAAGTGTTATAACGGCCGCCAAGCGAGCTAGGACTGGCTTGGTACGACAGTTTCAGTGTGACCGTTTAGTGCTGTAGTTGCAGTTTTTTTGGGATTTTTAGCTGTGGTGTTTGAAACGGATAATGTAGTGCAAGGAAAATATTAAATATGTCGCTTGACGTCATTAAGATGGATCAGCGTCGTTATATACAAGATTGGCTTCTTTCGAAAAATTCATAATTTTTTTTTTGATAATCAATCTTAACATTTTTATATTTGCTGATCTCTGGTCTTATCTGACAGATAGTAAATAAAAATAAATAAATTGAAACAAAAAAAATATAATCATATCTATGGAAAATTTGTTTTTATACATAATATCACCAGTTTTTTTTATTTATTTTTGTGGCAATGTTTTTATATTTTTGCAAGAGTAAACTTTATTTTTTTAATATATTTAGCAATAATCTTAAGAAATATTAAAATACAATTTTTTAAAGTAAAATTAAAAATTCTTACAAAAAAATTAAATTTGTATTTTATAAAAATTTTTAGATATATTTTCACCAACTACGATCAATCCTGTAATTTTTGTAGTTTCAATTGAATAAGGTTGTCAAAAAAGTCTTGCGGTATTTCCGCAAGCTTCTTTCTTGCAAGCGCTGGGAATTCTAGTTGTTATTCGTCGCGATCGGTTCTACGCCATAGAGCTTTTTGGAAAGCTCTTTTCACGTGCTAACACGTGTTTGATTAATTGTTGTTTGCTTTTAGTCGTTCGTGAGTTATAGCGTCGCAAACATGGAGCAAAATAAAGAGAAAATATGGCATATTTTTACAGTACTACTACGATAAAGGCAAAAATGCATCTCATGCTGCCAATAAAATTTGTGCAGTTTATGGACCCGGATACAGTTTCCACTTCACCGCAGCAACGATGGTTTCAACGTTTTCGTTCTGGTGCAGAGGTGATCGAAGATGCGCCACGGTCCGGAAGGCCTGTTGAATCGAAAATTGCGATAAAATCGCTGAATTGATCGAAAGAGACCGGCATAGTAGCAGCCGTAGCATCGGCCAAGAGCTGGGCATGAGTCATCAAACCGTTATAAACCATTTGAAGAAGCTTGGATTGAAAAAGAAGCTCGATGTATGGGTGCCACACGACTTGACGCAAAAAACATTTTTGACCGTATGGATGCATGCGAATCGCTTCTGAATCGCAACAAAATCGACCCGTTTTTGAAGCGGATGGTGACTGGCGATGAAAAGTGGGTCACTTACGACAACGTGAAGCGTAAACGGTCGTGGTCGAAAAGCGGGGAAGCTGCCCAGACGGTGACCAAGCCTGGATTGACGGCCAGGAAGGTTCTTCTGTGTGTTTGGTGGAATTGACAGGGAATCATCCACTATGAGCTGCTCCCCTATGGCCAAACGCTCAATTCGGACCTGTACTGCCAACAACTGGACCGCTTGAATGCAGCACTCAT
>JBAMAX010001018.1:0-21637 GCA_037043745.1 Chymomyza amoena
TGATCCGTGGCCTAAAAGGGTTTCCAACACCTATACGAGGTGTTCAAAAGGTAAGGTGACTTTTCAAATTTCGCGGGCAACGTATTTTCGATTATCAATTTTTTTTGTTTTGTTGTGTTGGTACACTCTTCCCGAACATCTGTACCAAATTTCAAGTGAATGACATTTTTTGTTTGGTTGTGAGAGGCGTAAAGGTTTTTTTTTGCTATCGAAAAATATGGAACAACGGATTTGCATCCAATTTTGTGTAAAAAATAAAATTAAGTGCTCCGTAACCCTTAAAATGTTGACAGTAGCATACAGAAAAACTGTTCTGAGTAAAAAAAATGTTTACAAGTGGTAAAAACTCTTCCAAGATGGCCGGAAAGATGCCAATGACGAGCCCCGCTCTGGACGCCCAAGCACGTCAACAACTGACGAAAACTTTCAAGCAGTGAAGAAAATTGTTTTGGAAAATCGTCGAATCACTATCAGAGAAGTTGCTGAGGATATCGGTATATCGCTTGGCTCGTGCCATGAAATTTTTTCTAACGTTTTGGCCATGAGACGTGTGTCAGCGAAGTTTGTTCCGAAATTGCTAAATTTTGACCAAAAGAACCGTCGCATGAGCATCGCTAAAGAGCTGTTGAATGACGTCAACGTGGACCCAGATTTACTCAAAAGGGTCATAACTGGTGACGAATCATGGGTATATGGTTATGATATCGAAACCAAAGCCCAATCGTCCCAATAGAAGCGGCCAGAAGAGCCAAGTCCGAAAAAAAAAATCGCCGAGCACGCAAAACACTTATAACCTTTACGCACTTTAAAATCGATAATCGAAAAAATGTTGCCCGCGAAATTGCTTAAGTTGCCTTACTTTTTAAACACACCTCGTATGTACGATCTAGAGTATTCTTTAGGCGTTGTCTCTTGCTTTCCACTTGGTTTTCTTTACTGTTTATTTGTATTTGCTGGAGCTACTTAATATTGCAGCTGACAACTAACAGCAGTTTGCTTTTGCTCCCAAAGGACTTTGAGTCCTATGATTGGCTCCATCTATGTGTCTCTGTATCTCGGACTGACTGTTTGTCTCTTTGTTCTGTAGAATGCCTTCCTCTTGGCTTTGGATTATCATGCACAATGCATAGAAATTGCATAACAATCAGCACTGGCAAACATGCAAATATGTTTTGAGAAGGACAACAATACAGAAACAAAAACAATTCCTTACAAAATCAGCCCATCCTACACTAGAATTCCCAATATCCAACCTCGGTAGCTCAATTCCTAAAACAACAACAAAAGCGCAAAATATTTAGTCCAAAAACAAAGCATGGTAAATATTTATTAAATTATTTTGGTTTATATTTTGCAATATAGAATGAAAGAAAAAAAGAATATATAAAATAATACAAAAAAAATTATATTAAATGCATTATAGCAGCTACAAAGAAACAGCAGGACTGCAAAAATTCCAAATGTGTTTTTCAAAATTCCATTTCTAAGTAATTCCAATGGCAATTGGCAAAGGTAAGAGCCGGAGCCCGAGTGACCGATTCACAAATACAGAAATAAATTATATTTTACAACACTTGTATTAATCAGCATGGGGTGGTTCACTGCTTGATGCTTCCTTTATATGCGCTATATAACAATTTTTATACCCTGTACCGTATGGTACAAAGGGTACATTAAGTTTGTGCAAGTCGAAAATGTACGTACATACCACAAAGATGTAGACTTTAGATGTTTATTAGTTACTTAAATAGGAAAGTTTATGATATCTCTAAGGAGGGACATCCCCATAAGGTGTAAATGTATGACCGAGCTTACATGAATCTACTTAAGAATTTTGTTGACTTCTAAATAGAAAGCTTAAGAAACTTTAGCTTTTAATTTTTTGACGTGACAATGTCTTAAATTAAGTTTGTATGGGTGGCACCATTGAAAAAGTATAACGATAACCGTAACGATAAGTCTAGCGATAAATAATCGTAACGATAAGTGGCATTTTTATTTTTGGTTTGCGCTCTGCTCTTATCTATAAACGAACCAGCGACTTTTTGTGAATCGCAGCAACAAGCAGTGTCAGCCGCACCGCTTAGCGCTCAGCACCAAACCGGCACTGCCCACAGCGGTGGCTATTTTTAGTTTTGAGTGAGCGCAACTGATTAACCCCAGCGGCGCATAGCCTCTGCGATCTGCCGAAATACTGCATTACCTCCGCAGAAAACGTAATTGATTACAAGCGCTGCGTTTCGTTTGAGGGATTGTAAGCAGAGGCAAATAGAAAAGCAGTGATCTGTCGAAAATCTGCATTACAACTGCGGAAAAAGTAATGCACAAATAGAAACTCGCACTGCGCTACCTTAGCAACACAAAATTTTGCTATTTTGTTTGCATGCTAACAAGCATAGTTCGGCCTTTCTTCTGTCAAACCATTCGTTTATACCTTTTTATTTATTATCTACTGCCGAGAAAATTTTATTTTATTAAGAGATACGAAAACGTAAAGTCTGACAACTCGTTTCATAATTTCATGAAATATACAGTACCCTGCAAAAGTTTGGGGTCAGTTGAAAAATCTCATGTTTTTTGTATTTGTCGCCTTATTTGTCGGTCTTGGACCGTTTTATTTTAAATTATACATTGAAAAAACATTTATATAAATGAACTACAAATAATATTCGCCAAAAATTGCGATTTTTCTTCGAAAAAAAAAAAGAATGAAAAACATCAAATCAGGTGGTTTTCATCAATATGGTTTCCTTTAGATTTGATGATGGCTGCACAGACTCTCGGCATTCGTTCGACTAATTTTTGAAGCGTTTGAACTTGTATTTGTTCCCAAGCCCTCTTCAGACACTCCCACAGATGATTCGCGCTAGTTGGACATAGTTTTCGCACCTCTATATCCAGTTCATCCCACAACAGCTCAATGGGATTCGCGTCCGGCGACTGGGGTAGCCATTCCATGATTTTCAGTACCCCAGCTGTTTCTTTGGATTTTAAGTAGTTAGTACACAACAAATATCGAAAGAAAAGCGTGCTCAAATCGTTATTTTACATAAAACTGGCCATTCCCAGCGACAAATAGCAAAAATAGTGGGCGTTTCACAGAAGGGAGTCTTCACAACCTTGAAAAGACACGCTGAAACTGGATGTTATGCAGACAAAAATCGAACGGGTCGACCCAAAAAGACCACAGAAAGTGATGATCGGCTGATACAAATGATAAGCAAGCGTTCTCGATTTAAAACAGTGCCAGATATCAGAGCTGATATCAAAGAATCGTTGCCGAACCCAATCTCCGATACAACAGTGACACGCCGATTGCATAAAATCGGATTGTATGGTCGAGTTGCTGCCAAAAAACCATTACTGCTGCTACAAAATATTCGCAAAAGACTTAATTGGGCCAAAATACTCGTTAAATGGACGAATGGAAAAAAGTGCTCTGGACGGATGAGTCCAAATTTGAAATTTTCGGGAGTAAACGGCGAGCGTACTGCCGCAGACATCATGGTGAACGGCACAAACCTGAATGTGTGAAGACCACAGTGAAGTTCGGAGGTGGTTCAGTGATGGTGTGGGGTTGCTTTGCTACGACAGAGTTGGCGATTTGGTGAAAATCGACGGTATTATGCGAAAAGAACAGTATCACAAAATACTTCAGTGCAACGCTATTCCGTCGGGTACCACATTGATAGGAGAAGGATTTGTATATCAGCAAGACAACGATCCTAAACACACGTCAAAATTGTGTACTAACTACTTAAAATCCAAAGAAACAGCTGGGGCACTCAAAATCATGGAATGGCCACCCCAGTCGCCGGACGCGAATCCCATTGAGCTGTTGTGGGATGAACTGGATATAGAGGTGCGAAAACTACGTCCAACTAGCGCGAATCACCTGTGGGAGTGTCTGAAGAGGGCTTGGGAACAAATACAAGTTCAAACGCTTCAAAAATTAGTCGAACGAATGCCGAGAGTCTGTGCAGCCATCATCAAATCTAAAGGAAACCATATTGATGAAAACCACCTGATTTGATGTTTTTCATTCTTTTTTTTTTTCGCAGAAAAATCGCAATTTTTGGCGAATATTATTTGTAGTTCATTTATATATAATGTTTTTTCAATGTATAATTTAAAATAAAACGGTCCAAGACCGACAAATAAGGCGACAAATACAAAAAACATGAAATTTTTCAACTGACCCCAAACTTTTGCAGGGTACTGTACGTATAATCTTGATTGCGTATCACGCGTTTCTAAGTCAACTACGTTAAAAGAAACAACCATCGACTTGACTTTCGCAAGACACATTACAGCAGAAACACTTCCTTTCATTTCCTATTTATTTCAAATAGGAATTATTATTGTGCAATTTAATAATATTCATATCAATAAATATTCTACCGAGAAAAAGACGTTGTCACGTAAAATCTTCGCCCGTAAAACCGACTTTACAGGCAACAGTTTTTTTTTTTAAGGATTTTTCCACTTTTATTTTATTAATTTAATAATATATAATAAATAGTACAACTATTTGCTGCAAATACAAAACTCTATATATGTTTTATCAGTAAATGAATATTTAAAATATTAGGAAAAATTAATAAGTAAATAAACATATAAATTAATAAATAAATAAAGATATAAATAGATTTGTTTTATTGGAAATCAACCGATACAAAAAGTTATGGTTCAAGTTCAATAAAATACAATATTCATATTTACAGATGTACAAAATAATTACAAAAACATAATTTACAAATACTCAATCTACTAAATATTGAAATGAATTTAATCTGAGAAAGTCCAGGAAAGCGGGATTCATCTTTAAACATTTCAGATTTAATTAAATATATATTTCAATTAATATTAATTTTTAATTCATATTTTGTTACATTGTTTTCTCGATGTACGATGTTGTTTAAATTTTGGGAGCGCTCTCTGTGAAATTTTCAATCCATGACTAGGCCCACATGCCAAATTATTATTAATTTATTTATTCATTCCAATATATTATAGAATAATATATTTTAGAACAAAAGTACTAACCACATTGTGACTCTAAATTAATGTAAATAGTTTTTATTGAATTATTTTACTAATTATTATTTTTAAACATAATTTTGTATAGCGTGATAAAATAACTAATAAAACGCTGGTCCTCAGAACTGGAACTAAATGTCCATCCATAATCTAACTGAAAAATTCAGAGAACAAAAGGAACAGATAAAAATGAAAGAATCATATTTTTTGAATTGAACAAAAGCGCTTTGAATAAATAAACAACTTTAAAACCTCTTTTCTAATTTAGAATGCAATTCTACTATTACAATAATTTCATATAAGTAAATAAATAAATATATGCTATAAAATGTATTTTCACTGTAATGAACGTCTATCAGGACACTGCAATAGAATGGCGAAAGGGCTTCTTTATGGAAATTCCATCAAGATGCGTTGAAAAGGAGCTACAAAATTCAATATTATCTTGCGAAATGATGAAGAACTTAACAACACAAAAGTTCCGAATTAAAAAAGAGCCCTAACTCGCTCGTGAGATAAATTACTTCCGGGAACCCGAAAATATATAACGGGTGCGCCATTTGAATGTGGTCGATGGAAATATTGAATAACTTTGACAGATTTCAACCGATTATCGTCTTCGAACACATTTTGGAAAGGTTGTTGCATTACAACTTTAACCATGAATCGAATTACGCCCAAAGAACGCGCGGAAATAGTGACAATGTTCATTTAATGTAATTGCCCGCTATCTGGCACTGTAAATAAACAAAACTATCGCATTTGGGGGAAAGAAAATCCTCATACTATCCATCAAACTCCACTGCATGATCAGAAAGTGACTGTTTGGGCCGGTGTCTGCTTCAATATTTCCATCGACCACATTCAAATGGCGCACCCTTTCACCTCCACCTGGTTTATCCATTTTATTCTACAATTATATACAAATAACAAACATATAATATAATATATAACATATACAAATATAAAAAAAGAGAAAATATTATCTTGAGTATAATTTAAAAAAAAAAAATAATAAAATAAGAAGTAGTTTCAATATGTAAGCGTTAGTTATATATAGAAACTAAGTAGCTAAATTACAAAGATTGTAATAGGAATTAAATTTTATATGAATAAAAATAATTGAACCAAAAAAGAAACATTTTTGTTTTTATATTCGGAAGTTTTTAGAAGGTTGTGGAAATTGCAGCATCTTGACTGCTTAATCGAATGAAGTTGAGATTGGGCAACTTAGAAACAGCAGCAGTAAAAATTCAATCAAAATTACGATTTTGAAAAACTGAATTTTAACCCACCAAAGTAACAGGCGAACAGGAATGAATAAAAATCAGCAGGCAACTTAAATTAGCAACTAAAAGTATGCTACACTTTTTTGACAAAAACCTTTGTTTAGTACAAAACGCATGCATGTGCGTATTCGTTGCGGCGGCACAGAAGAATCAATACAAACGCAAAAAAGGGGGAAAAAAAACGTATACATTACCGACCTCTGCTTTAATCTGAAAACAACTAAAAAAGAAAATAAAAATTTTTCCTCCAATTTCTTCATACAAAATGGTCGTGCAAGCAGCTGAACCACCAAGCGAACAGAAATTCAGAAAATGCAGAAAGTAACTTTAAATTAGAAACTAAAAGTATGCTACATAATTTTGATGGAAACCATTTTTTTTTTAAATGTGGCATACTTTTAGTGATAGTTTCATGAAAATTTTTATTTTGCAGCCGCTTGCTTATCGTTTCTGTTCGCCTGGTAGCTAAAACCGTTCAGAATCAAAATTTTCATTGAAATTTTTGCTAAAGGCACTGAAAATTTAAATTTGTAATCAAAGCTACGGTTTAAGGCTGTTCAATAGGGTTTCAACAACAAAATGTTTCTTTCTATATATTATTAATTATATATTTTATATATTTAGAATTGCAAAAAAATATCCTTTTTAAAAATAAAAAACTTTCTTTGTTAAAGTTATTTCGGTTTATTTTTAGCTCAACAATATAAATAATAACTATAATAAATTTTTGCAACTTATAATTTGAGCGTGTTTATTCTTATTATTTGTTTAACAATTTGCTTTATTTTTATAATATGAGTTTTGCTAGACATTAAAAATTACAGACATAGGTGTAAAAATGTAATAAATTTAGATTTTTAATAATAATTCTTAAAAATATAATAAAATATTGGAGCTTAGAATCTTAGCTGATTAATTTTTATTATTTGATAAATTTAGTTATAAATTTTTTTACGAAACCAGAAGACAATTAAAATAAAAATATTCTTTGCTGAAAATAAAAAAAACATCCTGCAGGATTTTGAGTTAAAAGTAGCTATTATTTCTTGGCTCATCCGTATTAGGCCTCTTTGGTGACTTAGATAAGAAACAATAGGTTTAAGCATAGTATAATTCAATATATTACTGATTTGTTGCTGCCTAAAGAAAATTCCTGCTGTACAGAGAGCAAATTAATTCACACCCAGCTTCATTTTTTGTTTTTGTTGCATTCCAGGTTTTAGTAGCAGTCTCACTCCCATATACAAATTTTCTCCATATGATGTTTTCTGAGCATATCCCGTTATAGCCCGTCTGGATATCTGCAAATTATAAAAGTATTAAACTATATTATTTAAACTTAAACTCAATTAATTAAATAAAAATAAGTGGGGCGAAAAAAGTGTTACTTTCGAAATATGATTCATTACCTTTCTAAATTTTTTTTAACATTTACCATCAGCAATAGAACAATGTAAATTCAATTCTTCCATTTTCACATACTACTTGGAACTCCATAGTTTTTATTATCAACAGTAATAGTACGCTATAGTAAATATAACATTTTTCATACACGATATTGGTAATTATATATTGTACAAAATATTATAGCCCCTTAAGTTCTTTATAAATAAAAATCCAACTATAATTTTTTATCGCTCTGCGCCAATAAAAACTTAATTAATTTTTTTACAGTGTTATTACAAGCGTCATTATCATGAAATCGTTAATGCAGCTCTTTTTAATTAAAAGCTCATTAAATTAAATTAATAATAAGCTAATTATGGATTGATCAAATGTATTGACTGTTATTGTGTCTGTAGAGACTTTTTTTTCAATTTAGTATTAAATTTTCACTCAAGCTGTCAAAAGTTATTTAAAAAAAAGAAGTAAAATATATCAGTTAGCTTTTCAAGTGATGTTCATAAAAAAGGTGATGAATTATTTGATGTGCTTCAGAGTTTTGTTTGTCAGGCTCACAAATTGTTGAAAAGGAAGTTTAAACGAATTGACAAAATAGCTTCAAAGGTGTACATAATTCTAACTGAAAAGATTTTTTCACAAGCCTTTTACTTTTTTTTTTTTTTTTCAAGGAATTGAAATTTCAAATTGAAGCTTTTGAAAGATCTACGACTTATTCACCGCATTCTTCGCAGAGAGAGAGTTTTTAAGAAACTCTATTTTGCAATTTTAAACGGCATTACTTAATTAGTTTGATGAGAGTTAGATAAGCTGGCATACTTCAGACTTTTTGAAAAATTCTTTTAGATACGGGCTAAGCGGGTGATCTACTTTTGAAAGCATATAAATTAACCAAGTCTCTAGAATACTTTGAGCTGAGCTGTCTCTTAAAACAAATGTACTTGAATTCTTTAGAGTATTCTAGCTTCGGCATTTGTTGTCAAGCTAGCGCTATCTTTATTTACTTTTATGACTTGCGGCTTACTCATAAACATATACCATGTACATATTAGTATGTTTTATGTTGCCCATAAAAAAAAATGTATTTGAAATAAACATTCAATAAAAATCTCATGTAACTAAGTTTATTTTTACTTTTTATAGAAATTAAACAAAATACGCCGTTGCTTTGATTTTTCAAATACGACTGTGATTGAACAAAATTTTTGTTGGTCCTTAGCTTAAGAAGTGCATTTGGCAATAAAAATTTCAAGGCTCCAGTGGCGCAATTGGTTAGCGCACGGTACTTATAATCAGTATCCTGTGTGTATGAGCAATGCCGGGGTTGTGAGTTCGAGCCTCACCTGGAGCAGCATAATTTGGTGGTGCCTCTTTTTTTTTGTTATTTAACATTTTTCTTAAGTACTTTAAAATTATTTCAAATACTACTAAGCCATGGTTGTACATTTATTATTGTTATTTTGTTAATAATTTCATTTATTTCATCCACTAGCTTTAAATCAGTATTTTGCAACACTTGCAGGCAAGCAGTGTTGCCACTTGGTTATAAAGCAAGCAGTGCTATCAGCTGTGCTTTGTTTTGCTTGTTTGCTTGCGTAATTTTTGGGTACTAAATGTGTAATATCCTAAATATAAAATTCCCGTGTCACAATGTTAGTGCCCATACTCCTCCGAAACGGCTGGACCGATTCTCATGAAAATTTTTATATAATCAAGGTATAAAGAAAAGGTTTAGGTTTATTTGAAAACTATCGCACAAAATGGCAATCGCTAAGTAGCCACTTCAACAAGTAACCGCTTCTCAAACTACTTTGAGCATCACTATCGGTTTGCTGTGCCTAGAAAAGCAGCTCTGCGAAGCCTGAGGTAATTCATTCTTATTTCGTATATCAATATATTAAGTTGTTTTCTGTAGTTTTATAATTTTTATATATTTTTCAACTAAAGCTTAAAAAAACAGATGGAAAATCCAATTCAAACTTTTGTGCTACCAAAAAAAGGAAATCAAAGTAAAACCAACAAATTTGAATGATTTTAAACAAGCCATTCGAACAACAGTCGAGGCCATTTAAGTTCCATTATTTCTAAGGCACATTATATTTAATAATCTTTCAAATAAAACAAGAAAAAATAAATCTCGTGAATTAATCAAAAAGTTATTCGAGTTTCCTAAGGTAGCAATATTCATATGTATGGATTTTGATACAGCAGCATTGGCTTTAAAAAAATCATAGCATACATTTTGGGGCTGCCTTACAAATACTTGTATTATTCAAAAAATCTGTTATTTGGCATTTGCGGTTTAGGAACCCCAAAAAAATATTTAACGAAAACGCTTCGTTCGATTCATTTTTATCAGAGTAATCAGCTTCGATTACACTGTCCTACAGAATTGACAAAATCAAAGAACTTTTCAAGTGACCTAGTGTACGTTGTAGGTCTTGACGAGTAGATCACGATAGTGTTTTTCAAAATTGTCTAACATCCCCAAAATCGGAAGTTATTGCTTAAAAACCGTTTTTCGGGTACTGCGATCACTCCCACTATCACAATGTCGCCATTTTTCAACCGATTTTCGATTGCTTTACGGTTTTGGAAAGAAGAAGATTCAAGCTTTAAGATGATATACATTTGTTTATACTTCATACAAAGCAACTACGCGATTTTTCTAAAAGATATCTAAGACTTACACTTTTTTTTTCGTTTTCACACTTTGAATTCATTTTTATATAACATTTTGTTAAAAACACCTTTACTTTTTACATTTAATCTTAAAGAAATATTAATTTCGAGTTAGAAAAGTTATGGTTTATTAAAATCGGTCGATAAATGCTTAAGTTACGACGTTTATTGTAAACAAGAAAATTCAATTTTCATCGACAAAAAAAATGTTTTAGATGGATAATTCGTTTGTTCATGAAGATATCGTAACTCAAATTTGGTATAATGCTTAAGAACAATTAAAAACTTACAAGTGCCAAATTTGGTCGCAATATTTTAAAAACAAACGAAATACAACAAATTTTGTTAAAAAATCGATTTTTTTGACCGATCGTTCCTATGGGAGCTATATGATATAGTTAACCGATTTTGTTGAAATTTGGCACATTGCCTTAGTGCTCTAAAAATTTCAAAACGCCAAATTTTAACAAAATCGGTTGACTATATCATATAGCTCCCATAGGAACGATCGGTCAAAAAATCGATTTTTTAATAAAATTTATTGTATTTCGTTTGTTTTTTAAAATATTGCGACTAAATTTGGCACTTGTAAGTTTTTAATTATTTTTAAGCATTATACCAAATTTGGTTACGATATCTTCATGAACAAACGAATTATCCATCTAAAACATTTTTTTTGTCGATGAAAATTGAATTTTCTTGTTTACAATAAGCGTCGTAACTTAAGCATTTATCAACTGATTTTAATAAACCATAACCTTTCTTATCGAAATTAATATTTCTTTAAGATTAAATGTAAAAAAGTAAAGGTGTGTTTAATAAAATGTTATATAAAAATGAATTCAAAGTGAAAAACGAAAAAAAAAGTGTAAATCTTAGATATCTTTTAGAAAAATCGCGTAGTTGCTTTGTATAAACAAATGTATATCATCTTAAAGCTTGAATCTTCTTCTTTCCAAAACCGTAAAGCAATCAAAAATCGGTTGAAAAATGGCGACGTTGTGATAGTGGAGTGATCGCAGTACCCGAAAAACGGTTTTTAAGCGATAATTCCATTTTGGGGGTGTTAGACAATTTTGAAAAACGCTATCGTGATATACTCGTCAAGACCTACAACGTACACTAGGTCACTTGAAAAGTTCTTTTTCACTGTTGGACAGTGTTATTTATCCGCAATAAGTTATGGATACAAAAAATAGTAACACTTTTCATGTTCCTTCTGTTCAAGTTAATGAAGCATCCTTTTTGGTTCCTATAGCAAATTCCCTTAGTTCAACCACCTGTTTTTGAATAAAGCACCCAGAAATACGCTTCATTAAATCCCAATAGAGTCAACAACAACAAAAGAAAGTTGCAATCGTTGTTGTTGCTTTTGTTGCTGTCAAAGGCAAAATAGCACAGAACCTGGACTTCATTTGCAACCACAAGGACTTCATTTGTTGCAGTGGCAACGCCAGCATCAGTGACATGAATGTGATACAGGTCATACACACATACACACTCTCCCAAAGACACGCAAATACGCATTAAGTAAGGTGGAAGCTTATTTAATATTCTCACAGATACATACTCCCACAGCTGCAGCGATGCATGAATGCATGTGAGCCACTCAAAGTGAGTGTCAAGGGTCAATTGTATGATTTTCATTATATTAATATTATTAAAAGCTATGTAAATATCAAATGCCAGTGGTTCATGTGATTGGCAGGCAACATCATCCATTTACCTCGCCCACACTAAAATTTTCCCCGTAAGCAGCGATGGCTCATCAAAGTCTGTTACCAAGGAAATTATGCTTATCTGGGTCAATTGATAAGATATCTTAAACAAATAAAACTTCTTTAATTGCCTAAAGCAAGGAATACGATTATAAATTCCTAGTACATGATTCGATCCATAAAACTTCATTTCTGGTACCCTGTATCCAATAAGGCAAGTGGATATTTAATTTATTATTTATTACAATAAAATTGTATTATGTGTTTTATTTTTTTGTTTCGAATATTTATTATATTGACAAACAACCGGTAAATTTAAAAGGATATAATCCAATATTGGTATAAAAGTAAATCGCTACACACCAAATATAACTTAGAATGATGTGTGTAATGTGAGAGGATTTTATTATTAACATCTGGAATTAAACGAAAAAGATCCTATACCGTTTATACTAAAATGACCAGGACGATAAAAGAAATCAAAATAGCCATATCCTTTCGGCTGATTCTTGAAGATCAAAAGCTATGGAAACATGTAACTATTAATTAAGATTAGTTTTGTATTATTTTTGGTTTCAGCAGGTTCTAAAGAACATCGATTGCTTGTATGGTAATTAAATCCTTTTGTTTCTCCAAAAAAATTCCACTGAAACCTAAATGCGCAAGCAGTAAAAGAATTTTCTCATCCTTTCATTAAACATTAAGTCTAAGAGTGTAAGAATTATTTTTGTTCCCACTGTTGTATATATACACATATATATATCGAACTATGCCAAAGGAAAAAGTGGCTGGAAAATTTGAGCTCTGTGGCCTATGGCCAAAGATGCCTGCACTTTGGCTTTGTCTGCTTTTCATTTTGTGCTTTTCACTGTGCATGCACAGACATGTTCACATTTAGCACGTACAGACAGGCACAAACATGCACACAGACATTTGCTTAGGGTGCTTTTTTTGTGAGTGTCTTTGACGGCAGGACATCGATAATTATCACACATCTGTCTGTGTTTGATTGTGTGAGTAGGTTGTCCTGATTTTTCAGCACTCTATGAATTTCCCTGGAGTAGAGTACTGAGCGTTTGACGCAGAAGTTAGTGACCACCGAGCTCATAACACTAACAAATTGACAAAAATATTTTTTTATTATGAATTTAATAAAGTTTGGTTTTTTTAATAAATGCCAAAGGTATATTGTTTTTATATCTTATAGTAACAATATTCATTAGTAAAACTGTTATTTTTAAACAAAGTCAAATCACAAAAAAATAAAAGAAAATTATCAACATTTTAATTAATATTTCGTCAAAACTCATTCTGATTTGGTATAGATAAATTATTCAAATTGGCCATAGAGACTTTTATAAATTTTTATAAACTAATACATTTTTCATTTAATTTCATTGCAATAGGCTGTAGAAATGTAATTCGTGGAAATTCAGCCGATAATGGAAAATAAAATCGTATTTAACAATGAAAACATAAACATAAAGATTGTATTTCTTCTCATCATGCCACAAATGATTCCCAAACTTCGCCTTTTTTCGGCCAAATCATAAGGATGCTTGGGTCACCAGAAAAGTACAAAGTTTCAATAAACTTTGTATAAGAAGACTGAAACCTTCTAATAATTTCAATACATTCAATTTTAACTAATTTAATTTTCTTAATATTACTTTTACACAAATTTTGGGAATAAATTTATAATTGTAGGTTCTCTAAGCGATATTTTATATAATTTTTTTAAAATAATACTTCTTTATTTTCTTATACACAGAATGTAATAGAAATTGATCCAATAAAAGTCCCCACAAATTTTCCCATTATTATATCTAAAAGCCCATAATGCAACATACAAAAATGTTGTATGTTTTTATATGAAATTTTGTCATTCCGTGCGAATTTTTAGCGTGATCTTAAATAAAGAAATTCACTTTCAGTCAAACAAAGAAACTTTTTTATGAGACTTAAGAAATGAATTAGAATTTTTCTAGATAACTTATAATTTCTGCACAATAAATGGCCTTTCGAAGCAACCGAATTACCCATAATTTTAGGAAGTTAGTGTTTTAGAATGTTATTCAATGCATTTGCGTATACTTCAGAGTATTTAAACTTCCTTGGCATTCAGTTATGAAATTATTTTTGTTCAAATTCTCCCTCTGATTCTGTCCAGACTAGCAGTCTGTGTAAAAAAAGCAAATTTACCACAGTATACAAAGAGAAATCGAGAATGCAGTAAAATACAAAAAGCGGAAGTAAAAGACAAAAAAACAAGATTCTGCGAATAAAAAGATGCACTTTCTTTTCATACATTCTTTGTCATAGTGAGTACTGGGCTACGATGACAGTAGCTTAAAAAGAATTCGAAAGAACCTTTAGGCCAAAAACCACGCAGAACATCCTTGGAGGCATAAATCTCTGACTTTTGTTTGATCGAACAAAGGACTAATGACGCTTTGTTTTTGTCAGCTTTTCTACACACTCTCTTGGGTTGGCACATAAATCTACTCGAGAACTAGAAATCGAGACCAAACCTTATGTTGGTTGAGCAAATTCATCAAGCTCTTTGATTCAACTATGACCAGCTGCTGGCAATGATCAATGGATTCATTCTCTTTCTATAGTATTAAGCTTAGTTTTCAAAAATACCTTTATTCTCGTGCTTGCGCCCTTGCCGGTCAAAGTTCGAAGACGCCTGAAATGTCTCCATCTATGTGACCTCAGTCTTAATTGCATCTAAATCCCTATAATAGCTCGTCATTTCCATATACAAAGATATAATGAGGAAATGCTTTAAGATGTATGAATCTTTTAGGCATTTGAATATTTAGTAGATTAGGTCTAATTTATTTGTAAAGTTTGCTTTTATAACTATTATGTAACTCTGTAAATATCCATATAGTAATTTAAGCCCTATGACACACTAAATTGTATTTTATATATAACGATTAATTCGTATTGGGAGTATCCTTTCTGTATTGGTTGATTGCCAATAAAGCCAATATACTATAGAGTATATCCATAAAAGTAGACAACACATTTTGTAAATTTTTCAATGCTCAAATCGATATAGCTTATAGGCAATAAGAAAACCACATTCAGATCAATTAAAATTGAAATTCTGACTGGATTGGAAAATTTGGTAAAAATGAATAAAGAAAAATAAAAGCAATGATGTCAATGTTAAATATTGCTGAAAAGCAACACAGATAAATGAACGACACCCTGTCAGTTAGAATAAATTCTCTCTGCTTCCATATGCATAACAGATTGGTAAATGCTGGCACAGCAGGACTAAGGATACAAAGTGAGTAACTTGGCTGAGATACTTTGGTATTTTGGCTTTTTACTAAACTAAGCTTCCAAAATCAAAAAGCGTTATGCTTGACTGGACTTTGTGCAGATTATGTAAGGAGTACGTGAGTTTATATGTGTGTGCGTGTTTATATGTGTGTGACTAACACACTGATGGATCGTCATAGTAGTCAATGCATGCGTGCAATCTTTTTGCACAACTAGAATAAATAACATTCAGTATGTATATAGTAGCATATATACATACAGTACACATACTTGTACATGTAACAAGTGCATGTGTATACACTTCGAACAAATTAAAATTGCAAAATCAATTTTTTGTTGTTGCCAGTAAGCACAATGACAATAGCAAAGAGCAACAAAAATGGCAACAACAACAAAATATGAACTTCACTGTGATACCCTAAATGGTAACTTAAACTTTGGTATTTAATAATAAAAAAATATATATTTTTAACATTTTAATATTAATAATAATAATAATAATATTTTATAGCTTGAAAATTGTTAAAATATTCAAAAATGTATGAATGCAGTAGTGTTTCCCTCGTAGGCTTGCAGAAGATTGATAAGAAAGAGTTAAGGATTCGTTGCTCATTAAGCTGATATTATTTATTATACTAGGTAATAAGTACATAGAAATTTTTCGCCAAATTTCAGTTTGAAACTTAATGCGATGCGGCTTAATTTAAAAATTGTGCTTTTCGCTTTTATTTATTTGTGCAGGAAGCCATTTTTTGATTTTATAAAGTACTCCTGCGTGCCAGACTTTGTCAAATGCTTGATGGATATCCAAAAATATCGCAGCACTGTACTGTTTGTTTTCAAATGCATCCACTATCTTTTTAACAATACGATGACATTGTTCAATTGTGCCATGGCCTTCTTCTGAACCCAAACTGATGTTCGGGTATGATGTTGGTGTCCTCTAAAACCACTGACATTCTTCTCAAAAGTATTTTTTCAAATACCTTAGCGAATGTCACCAGCAAACTAATGGGACGATATGATGACGCGTGTTGTTCAAGTTTTTAATTGTTGTACCATCAATTTTGTCATATCCGGGTGCTTTCTTGGCATTTATTCTCCAAATTTCAGCTTGCACTTCTGCGATTGTTGTCTGACGGATAGGCATACTCATCTGGCAAGCCGAGTTAAGAAAATTGTCAACCTCTGTCACTGTTTCCTGGTCAAATTCCGAGTTAGGTTGGAACACTGTGTGGAGATGTTGTGCAAATCTTTCCGCAATTTCCTTATCACTTTTACACAGTCTACCATTATTGTCAACTATTGCCGTTTTCCTTCTGCTTGGCCGCTTCAAGTAACTGGTTGCTCTCCAAAGACTATAACTTAGATCTGGTGTGCATGGGTCAAGGCTTTTAAGATATTCTGACGTTGCAGCATTTTTTAGTTCCCATAATTTTTGCTTAAGATCTTTAGTAGCTTTATTCAGCAACTGTTTACCAATTGGGCTTCGGCTTAGTTGCCACTTCTTTCGGAGTTTCCTTTTGTTTTTAATTAATTGCCTTAGCTCCAGGGACAGATATGGTTTGTTAGAATGATTCGCGCTTGATTGTGGGGTGCAAAAACTTCAGTCTCATGAATTGCCTTAGTGAGCGTTTCAATTGCAGAATCAATTTCATCTCCTGTTTTAAGTGGTACGTCAAGGCGTACTTTGCTTTCAAGAAAGTTTTTAAAATCTCCGATGTTAGATCGCCTTGTGATGATTTTGTATGGCCGATTTTTTAATGTCACAGTTGCACCATAGGTCACTATACTTGGAGAGTGGTCTGAGCTTAGTTCAAAGTTTTCTTCAATGTGGAGTTGATGTTGTGGTACGCCATTGTATACTACAAAGTCTAATAGATCTGGAATTTTTCTAGGATCTGTTGGCCAATATGTAGGTTTTCCGGTGCTTAATGTTGAATAGTTCTTAGCGTTAATGCATTTATAAAGCTCCGTACCTTTAGGATTCGCCAATCTAAATCCCCACCACGGATGTTTAGCGTTGTAGTCACCGCCTGCTAAAAAGTGACTGCCGAGATTTTGAAAGAACAGCTTAAAGTCGTCTTCTTTTAAAGTAGATCTTGGAGGGACATATATTGCGGCTATTGATGTTTCAATATGCATGCATTTGATTTGTATTATAGCGGCTTGAATTGTATTTTGTTGAATACTGTTTAGTTGAGTATATTTTAATGTGTTTTTAATAATTATGGCGGCACCACCTCTAGCTGTGTTAGCTGGTTGATTTGCTACAATAGTTTCATAACCATTTATCTTAAAGAATGATTTATTATTAAAGTGCGTCTCAGATATTAACATTATATCTATAGCATTCGATTTAAGAAAGAGTTTTATTTCATTTAAATGATTGGCAAGCCCATTGGCATTCCATATGGCTATACGTACATCTAATTGCATAATTTGTTGACAAGCATCATTATCATATTTAATAGATTATCTGTATTCTCAGACTGTTTTATTAGGATTTTTTCAATTCTTTCCAAGGCACTACTATCCTTGTTACTTGTTGAATTTCCTAAAACTTGAGCATATGTAGGCTGAGTGTTGTAATTATGTTCGTGATACGCTTGGTTACGGATATTTTGAGGTTCTGGATTGTTGTGAATAAACTCACTTCTTTGAAATTGTTTTCTATTTGCGTTTATAGTTGTGGGCGCTTTGTTTGCAATTAGTTGCTGATAGACTCTGCATCCTTTATAGCTAGCTGCGTGAGTCTCGAGACAGTTTGCACATTTAGGTGGCAAATCTTTGGCTTTGGGACAGTACATGGTTGCATGGTTCATTGAGCACTTTACGCATTTGTATTTTTTGTTGCAAAATGATTTAGTGTGTCCAAATTCTTGGCAGCGATAGCATTGCACAATATCATTTACCTTTCTTGGTGCTTCAATATTAACAATAGCATTACCAATATGTTTCAAGCTATAAATTTTCGTGTTTTTGTTGTCTGGCTCCAGGTCAATAAAAAACATATGCAGTGGCTCTTTAGTAATTCGACTTTTTATGTTGCTGATACTTCTAACTACGTGCCCTAGGAACTCTATCTCAGTTTTTATAAATTCACATGTAGTAGAGAAATTAATATTTTTGACTACGACTCTAAATACTCTGTCTTGTTTCAACTGATAGGTGTGAAACTTGACTTTGTCGGCTTGTAAATTTTTTATTTGTTCCTTGTATTTATTTGTATTTATTAACTGTCTTTACCATTACTTGAACATGTCCATCGCTTGGGTCTTGTAGTTGAATTCTCTGGTGTCAATTTTAGCTCTTAAGTAGGTTAAATTGGAGTAAAGTCGGGCGCTCACAATTTTGGGATACCCTGTACCACTAGCTTGCAATAAAATCCGGTATATTGCTTAAAAACATCAAAGATATTTGATTGCAAAATTTGGTTACGAGATCTTCATAAACATAGGTATTATCCATCTAAAACTTTTGTTTTTTTTTCGAAGTCGTCTGAAACATGCCTATGAGAGCTATATATTTTAACCCCGATATCAAAAAAATAAAATAAACTTTGTCACCTATGAAATAATAAGGGGTCTAATGTGATTACTTTAGCTCTTACCATCTCTTAGATCTAGGCGTTGAAACGGAGAAATGGACGGCCGCACAGACGGACATGGGTATATCGACTCCTCTAGTCACCCTGATCAAATTTTAGGTAACTTTGGGGAGACTCCGGTGACTCATTCTATATGTTACATACATTTTCGTCTTGCACAAACTTCATATAACCTTTGTAGCATACGTTACAGGGCATCAAACAAAATTTTGATAATAATTCACAACTGCTTTAAGCACTACAAGACATAAAGATCTATGCGCGTTATTTGGAGATGATTCGTGTTTTGGAAAAGTAGGGTACAGGCTTCTATTTATAAATAAAGGAGTTATAGGATTATAACTTGCAATAGAATTTTATGTCAAGAAGTTTAAAGACTATTACATCATAGTCCATTTTATTTTGGGATTGATCGAGATGTTCAGGACTGTATTTCAAAAAAGGAGTTTAGTATTATTGAGAGCAAGGTTACGTGGCATCAGTTAAAGTTGGAATAGCGTGGTTTATTGATGAGTAGAATTGAACGAGTGTACTTTTGAGAAGATTTTACATCTTATTGAGCAAAGAAAGATTAAATAGGCGTCCCTTCAACGGCTATATCTCTCAGAGACGGTAAGAAGGCATCTTATAGCGGATTTCGGCAACATAACAGATTTAAGGGCATAGTTAATTCGATTGTTTATGGAGATAAGGTAACAAAATACTGCAGTCTAGTTTTATGGATTAACTCAGTATCTTGGATGAAAGTCGGCAACAAAAAAATATGAAAAGAGTCTGGCTGTAGAGTGTGTACTTTTTTTATATTTTCGTGTTTTTGTTTAGCTGCATGAAGAAGAAGATCAGACTTCATAACTGTAATAAAGAAGATAAATATAAAATTATTTATGTATATATAAAAAAAATGTCTCAGGATTTCATTTGTGAAGACTCACAGGTCGCTAGGGAGGTGCCTAATTGGCACCAACAGATCTCCTATATTGTATAGAATTTTCTCCTTATATCTAAGTTTCCTGTTGCGGCGACGTTTAGTGGTGCGCCCCCAATGCGGATCCCGCATGGTGTATTTTGCTCTTTCCGCAGCCAAATTATACGGCACCACGCGGCTGCGCAACGTTTTGAAAATGAGTTTCTTTTCTTTTGTTTCAGGCATACTCATTTTCCTTTGACTCTCAATTACTTATTGTTTGAACAAGGGCTACGGCGATAACTTTAAATGTTATCCACCTATAAAATAAATTTTCTCTTGGTTTCAAATTTGAAAGAGACGACCAAGTTTCTGTTTTTGCTGTTTCATAAATTCAATTAAGTAAATTATATCAAGCACAAAATTATGGCCGGAAGTATCAGTCAGCTAAACAGTTTGGTTGTAAGTATTAAAGTTCCCCTTTAAATGTTTACTGGAATTTAAAATTTTTACTCAAGTCAACTGTCGGAAAGGTCTTCGCTATATTTCCATTTCTGATGCAGGGTATGAATTTTGTGAACCTATTCCTATAGCTTCAGTACAACTCTTTTACAAAACTCAAACAGCCCTCATAAATTTAACTAAGTATCATGAACACTATATAAATTCAAATTTAGATTCCCATTAATCATTTTTCGCACAGCAAGCTGGCCAAATGATATAGTGGCCAGATCTCACACCCAAGTCATTAATGTGACTATGTCATATGAAGCCGGGGAAAAAAGAAACCAGTTTCGGCGACTTCGGGACAAGTTTTCAGTTTGTCCCACAAAGACATTCACACTTCATAAAACTGCCATAGTATTTGATTATAGTCAATGTGGAAACGTAGTCCTGGCATCGGGAGTTGGACACTCTGGTTGCCTATTGCCAAAAGCGTTCGGAAAACTTTTCTACAACTGTCCAAGTCCAAGTCTAAGTCTGATTTTGTAAAATTTAAAGGACAACTTTTATTTAGCTGTCAACCACGTTCCCACTTGGCCCCAAAACCAAGTAGAGTCTTTCGCTTGCTCCAAGATATATGGATGCATGCAATTTTGGTTGCATTAATCATCAATTGGCTGGTGAATTTTATTGACTATGCTGCCATTCTTACTGAAGCAAAGCACCTGCAGTAGTAGCGTATCAAACACTTCATATAAAATTTAAGCAGTAGTTGTGCCGCTGCTTGAATTGGACACATTAACTTTGGCTGATGGGCTTCAAATAGGCATATTCATGTAGGTTGAGACGCAACTGATACGAATCCACGCTTCTTTTCGCTCCATAAGTTTGGCTGATCAATGACGACGAAGAACCCAAAAGAGGATTCTATTTTCAATTGCTTTAAAGCGGCAATAACTGACACCTTTTTTGAAGACGGTACGAAAATTTTAGATTTCAAAGCTGTTGTTTTAGTACAGCAAAAGTTATTATTGACAAATATCCTTGATTGAAAGTGGCTGCAACAGTAGTACACAAAATTGACGTTCATTCATGTAATGTCATAGAAAAAACTGATTTTTCAGTAAGGTACTTTGGAGAGAAGGGTGCCAATATTGAAAAAATATTATAAATCTGATCGACTGCATCATGCAAGGAAATTCAGTCGTTTCAATTATTTAACTGGCGTATTCTTGAGAGCAATAGATAC
>JBAMAX010001019.1:0-79748 GCA_037043745.1 Chymomyza amoena
GTCACATATTTTCGAAAAAAAAAACTAAAACAAAATTAATTTTAAATTTCCTTATTTAAGGAGATTTTTATAGATTTAGCTCAACAGTCATTACTAACTTTTCGTTTCTGTGGCAAGCATCCGAAATGGAACTTGTGAAAATGTTGCACAATTGGCAATTCTCATTAAGAACTCACACACACTCACACATTTGATATGTAGCAACTGCAGCTCTTGGTCGGTTACATCTGATTGCACCGAGTTGAACTCCAGATGTGACTAGAGGTAAACAGAGCAAAGTGGCATGCAGCCAGGTGAAAGGAAGCACACAAAATGATTCCATTTCATGGGAATACAGGAAACAGTAATCAAAAGCAGGAGCCATAATCCCTAAGAGTTGCAAAAAAGGAGGGATCTAAAGGAAGTGTAGATAGCAAAGCCAATCGAGACGCAAGTTGCAACCCGAAGCAGTGTTTCAATGTGTGTGTCGGAGGCAACTGTATGGGCGTGGCAGTTGGCAGTTTATCTTTGAACCAAGTCAAATAGTTGGCGGAATTTCAATTTACGCGTAGTTTAAGTTTCAACGAAAATTAAATTAATGGCTGATGGAGCAGCATGGCTTCCGTCGACAGCAAACCCGACTCCTCTATTCTCCAGCCAAATCGGAAACAATGAAAAAATTGAGAAGTGTCCCAGCTGTGTTGTCAGTCTCCAGTTTCCACTCGCCATTTAACAGATGCCAATTGCATTGATTAGAGTGAGGGATTTGGGTGGGATTGACTTTTAATTGTTACAAAAGTGAATTTACCACAAAACATAATGCAATTAAGATATTTCATTTCAGCGTCAACAGAAAAAAAGTGTATGGTCCTTGGCATCTATCATTCCTTGATATATAGGTACCCTATACCACCTGGATATGGGTATATGGATATGCAAGAGGACAGATAACACCAAGGCCAAGCTAGAGTTAGTTAGTCAGTCATACACACGGATGCAAATTGGACTATTAGCTAATAATAGGAATAACGTCCTGCCACTTCTGTCAGGACGATGCCAATGATGGCTTACTATGGCGACGTGGCTACGCAGTGCATAGGAAATATGCGTACGTGCTCGTTGGATAAATTCACTACTTCCGGCTGACAACCTTGGAATCAAGGATCACGGAATGCTCCCAACTTTGGCCGGTGAAACGTTGCGGAAGTCGCTAGCTGTCAAAAGAAGGAAGTGTGAACCCCACCACAAAAACAAAAGTAAAAAAGTTGGCATAGAATTTCACTTCATGGACATCTTTCAAACCTAGCTCTGATTATTCGGCTGAACTTCAACGGGATTCAACTTAACTGAACTGAACTCAATGGCATGTCGACAATGATAACGAAGTTGACCATGGTCGTGCCACGCGTAACAGTTGAGTTCTAGGCTGTGTCCAAAAATAAAAGGAGTCGCCTTATAAAAAGAAGTCTATATATACGTAGTACTATGTATGTATATAAAATGGCATTTATATATTATATTATGAGAAATCATAGTTTGGTGATGCGTATAAGTCAAAGGCATTGCATTCCAAATTAATTTCATTCCTTTCTGTGCTTTACTCTCTATAATATATTTTCATTTTATTTTTACCCACACTTCAACTTGGTTGCCCCGACTACAGGTAAGTAAATATATACATATGTAAAAGTAAAAGTATATTAATTTACTGTATATATTATTTTTGTATTTGTGATTTACATTTTATTGATTTGTCTCCTGTTGAGCACTCAACAAAGTAGATGAAAATATCTTTAGACCTGGTCTTAGACAACTTTTGGCTTAAATCCTTCATGGACATTTGGCTGACGCAGATTCAACAAAATCCTTTCACGGACTTAAATCACTATTTAGTCACTGTATCTTATCATAAGAAAGTGTGACCAGATGTGAATGAAAAAATGTAATATGAAAATGTAATAAGCATATGTTCTAGAAAATATACATATCTGGCAGATTCTTATCTTTTATTTGTCTCTTAAGTTATTACAAAAGGTCAAAGTATTTTCACAAAGCTTTATATAGTATGGTATCTTTGACAGTTTCCGAAGGAACAACACCGATAACCAGCAGAGATCCCTTCCCTATAAAGCTAAAGAATGAGTGGCTGCTGTTGTTTGTTCAGACCGTGATGACGGGACTGTACACCTAATTCTGTTTTTGCGTACAATTTTTTTTCTCGAATTTGATTTACCGCGATTCAAAGAAATTCTCAATTATTCTATTTTTTTATTTGCGGGAATACCACAAATATATATTTTTTTAAATTTTACATCTTGGCTTTAAATGTAACAATAGTAATTGCACAGTTAATTGCATAAAATCATGTTTCAAATTGTAATTTTAATAATAAACCGAACTCCCATGTAAAAACGATTATTTTTTATCATAAACTGAGATTATTTTAGTTGGATTTTCAAACGGAGAGCGTATCCTCTACTTTTATATGGATATGTACTGTCTTTTTTTTACGGAAATTTTTTTACGCGTATTTTCAGCGAACTATCGCGTCAAAACAGAATTAGGTGTATTTTATTCATGGATCAGAATCGATTGTCGCTTGGCAAATGTTTTTGCCTCTGTCCAAATAAAGTGCTCAGTATATCTATAATCCGAAATATAACCTTTACCCCGTGGCAAAGTCCAATACCCGTCACAGAAATTTTAGGTGCATAACATTACTTTTTTCATTGCTTCTTAATCTCAAGTAAAAAAATTCGTCTCCAAAAGTCGATTTTATGCGCCACTAGAAACCTAAAAATATAATAGTTAACAACATTCAAACTCGTCTCAAATTCGGATGCATGAAGTTCTTTAATTGTCAAATCACCCAATGACAAAGTTTCATTTATTTGTTTTCCAACGTGAGAGTTGAACCACATAATTATATACAGACCAACGCCTCGTAACCGCCAGCATCCATTTGGCATCTGACATCCCAAAGCTAGATCCCCCATTTTCTTAGCCAGCATTCACATAACTTATGAAATATGACAGTTTTGCACGCCACGCATAACTTTTCCAGTGTTGTCACCACATTTTCAAATAGTATAAATTATTATATTAGAAAGTTTTCCCAAAAACGAAAACCAAAGTCTTCAAGTCAGCAAGAACGACCTGGGGCAGGTATCGAGTTTTGAGGCAGGCGCATCTTTGGTACAGTTTTGTAACTACATATTACAAAGTTTTTGGTAAGGAGCATTTACTTAATGTGGCAGACACACGAAAATTAGTCTTATCGTTTAGGAGTGTGCTTTCTCCAAGGCCTTTTGGCAGAAACCCAAAAGCTTTATTGAATGAATTGAACGGATTTGTCTGCAAATGTTTCAAAAAGTAAGAGGGTTCAGATTCTTATATTACTGTGGACACAAATAATGGTCATACCCAAGTTGCGCAGGCAGGATATTTTTACAATCACTAATTAACTATTGGTAAATCTTAAACACATTAAAACTTTATTAAGACATTCTGCGCTTCTGCTGGGAATACGAAAAGAGTTCAGGACAGGATATTTAGTTACTGAATAAAAGACTCAGTTGCAACAACAATAAAGCATATCAGATTATGCATTATTGTTATAGGCAACAGCTGACAACAACAACAAAAATCATCATCAGCATTCATTCGTGTCATGTCTCATTCATTTATGCAGTCATTCAGTCTTACATTCATTCGTCTCTCTGCTGCTTGGGCTTACTCTCTTCATTGGCTCATTGCAGTCTGAATCATTGCATCTGCTTCTGTGTCTCATACGTTTAACTAGCTCTCTCATTTATTCTCATCCCAATGCATATATGTATGTCCTTTTGATTGATTTACAAGAAAAACAACTTCAGCAACTTTAAGACGAATATCTCACCTGCAGTTCACTTTCTCTATCTGGGCCTAGGTCTCGCTCTCTTCATATAAATATAATTGATTCGGTCATTTCAAAAACCTCATAAGTCAAATTTTTTTGCAACTTGCTTTTTTGCTGAAAATGGTTCCTTAAAGGGAGATACGTATTCTGGGTAAAAGCTACCTAAATTAATACAATCCTTTCTTTTCAAATAATACCGTAAAATAGTACCATTGCAAAAACAACATTAGTCAGTGACTTATGACTAAGTTTGACGCTTAAAATTGAATCTGTCATTTCAAAAACCTCATAAGTCAATTAATTAGAATTTTTCTGGAATCAATAAAAATTGTTTTATATACAAACAAATGAGTTTTAACGGACTTTTTTATGCTTAATTTAGTATTGGAGTGATAAAAAATTTAAATAACCTTAACAGTTGTTTTGGTTAAAATTTATACCACTAATCCTATTTCTTGCTAAAACAACATAAGGCAAAAATAGATTTTAGGGATTTTTTTATTATATTCATTAATAAAATGTTAAGGTTATTCACAATTCAACACCAACAACAACTACAGCAGCAACTAACAGGACAACAAACACTTGACAGTTATGGCTGCTGATATGCAGAAAATAAACTAAATAAAACATTTTTTATGTAACGCCATTGTTGTGCCACTTTATTTTAGGCAGCCATGTTCCCTAGATCCTGTCCAGTAGCAAAAAGCACTGACCAATGGTGTAGGTAGCGATTAGATTAAGGGGGAGATACACTGAAGCCAACAATGAGAGCAATCAAGTACAAGAAATTTTGGAAAGACCTACAAAATATTTGCGTTATTTGCTATAAATAAAATTATAAAAGTAAAAATTTAAAAACTTTTTCAAAAAAGGATTATTTATAAAAAGTTTATTAACTTATATTGTCCTCTCTGCATCGTTGCTTAGGAGAAAATATATGTATATATTGGATAAACAAAATAAAACTACAAACTTATGTATTGTGGTATTTCAGAAAATACGAAAACGTGAATTTTTAGTGAATTTAGAAAAAACTTGCTTAAGAACATCAAAAGACATTTTATTTCCAAATTACGATATCTTCGTAAACAACAAAAAACAGACGAACTTTGAAAAAAAAAGGTTTTTCACTAATATGTCCTATGGGAGCTATGTGATATAGTCAACCGATTTTGATCAAATTTACTATAAAAAAATCTGATTACCAAATTTGGTTACGATATCTTCATTAACAAACGAATTATCCATTAAAAACTTATTTTTTCGAGGTCCTCTGAAACACTCCTATGGGAGCTATATAATGTAACCCTGATATTACAAAAATAAAGTAAACTTGTTTCCAATGGAATTATAAGTTTAAGTATAAGTATAATCTGAAAGTTCGGTTGCTCTAGTGCTTACCTTCTAGTCACACTGATCATACTTGGGGTAACTTTGGGGGTCTTCGACGACTTCTGTATGTATGTTACATACATTTTCGTTTTGGCCATTATACGCTACAGGCATAAATATCGGTAATTCTATGTAGTAGTTCAAAAATTCCCATAAAAAATTGCAAGTTACCTACTCCACTGCCATCCACTCAATTCTACTGCCTTTTTGGGGAAAGTGTCTAGCATCTATGAACCAATATTGAGAATCCCTATCTGCATCTCCAAGCACGTTTTTTGTCTGTTTTGTTCCGCGAGTGGTATTTTATTTCCCACTTTCCTTACATAGTGCTGGGCGTACCCCTATCCGCACCTAGGGACCACTCCGATGGGAGACAGACAACCCCACATTGCCATTTGTTACTTAATTAATGCAGCCAAAATGGACACACTCAATGCAAATTGTGTGTGTTTTTTTCTTTTTGGCCAAGTTAAAAGCAAACATATTTGCCTTATGGCCTCTGGTCTTTGTTCTTGTTATAGACATGGCCTGCCTCACAGGCTCATTAGGCGTACTTGCATTATGGCGTACAGAAATATGGCCATTAGCCAGCTGTCGAGCAGTAGGGCCTCCAATTGAGCAACCAACTCAACCCAGCTGGCCAGCTGTGCTTATTGTCAGTCAATAAAGAAACACGCATCCATCTTGGCCAACACTGCCTCAAGCTAGCTTGCGTCGAAATTATTTTGCCAAATAACACTAGGACTGTGGTTAATGACTATCGTTGGCTAAGCGATTTTGATGTTGACGCCAGTTGGGCTCCTAAGCTTAACCACAAGACACTTCCTAGGCGTGATGATAATCAATGCTGTGCGGGTTGCCGCCCAAGTTCGCACAGACTGATATATAAATTCATATCAGCTATTACAGTGTAGTACAAAGTGTTTTACATGACATGTATTAATATGATTTGGCAATGCAGAAGCTACTCGCAAAGTAAAACTTATGAATTAACCTGGGCACTTGTAATGGGAGCGAAATCTTCTAAACTACTCACAGAATAGCATAGGAATTTCCGCTTTCTAATTCATTTTCATAACAAGTAAAAAATAAATTGGTTGTGCTTATTTTTGGCAATGAATATTTTAAGACCTTCCTAATCTTCGCCATAATCCTCTTGCTATAAGTATTTGTTCTATTACAATAAAATACACATTTTTGTCAAACGCTGAGACTTCTCATTTAAAAAACCATTGGCAAATTTTTTTAGACTTCACTTAAAATATAAAAATTAACGGGTATAGTCAGATTATCATACAATATATTCATATCCTGTATCTTACATGCATACAAATGCATATTTTCACGCTGCCGAAGCAGGTGGATTAGTCGTAGGAGCATGGGTACTACTTAAATCCTGCCATTTTTTTTCTACCGCTGTCAACAGTCCCGATGTCGATAAACTGGAGCTATGTACGAATTAGTTTTTTAGGTTTAAGCAAATATCATTACAAGATAAATACGATTTTAAACAAAAATTAACAGAAAAACTGATTCAAATTATCCATAACACTTTTATTGCCACTGATTTTTTTTTTTCCCAAAAAAAAGGCATGGTCTTGAATTCATGTGTTCCGGACTTTAGTACTCTTTCAAAAATGTTCCGGCTTCGCTTTAAGTTTATCACATCAAATCACTTAATTTCATAACAAAGTAAGCGATTGTTTGTTTATTCAAAAGTAACTTGGTCAAACATTCAAAAGTAACCTGTTATAAAAAAAAAAAAAAACAAAATGGTTCTCGTGGAAATATCGCTACAAAATTTAAGACTCTATTTAACATTGATCATTATTTTGGTTTACGTTGTCGTATCCATGTTCTGCCCGCAAGTTTTGGACGATTTGATTTGGCGTTACTATTCGTATTATAGGACCGCAACAGTATCGAATGATAGACGGCTGGGTAAAACTCAAATAATTTTAATTCTGAGTTTCTATGCATTTGCATATTATGCGATACATAAAATAAGAGAATATAAGCATGCCGAAAACGAGCGGAAGATGCGCCGAAAGCGTCGTAAAGAGAAGTGTGCAAAGCTGGAAAAATTCTTGCGGGGTCTTCGCAATCCAACTATGCCAACCGATGTGAAGGATATATTTTCAGACATATAGCAGTCTATTTTAAGAGACAGTATTAATGCAGCTATATATATTTCTCTTCTATATACTTCCTTGCTTGTAAATATTTTTATAACACTAATACATAACTAAATACATATGTATATTAATACATGAGACACAACTATGTTAGAAGTAAAAAAAATTTTCGTGGTAAATGCCTATATCCTAAGGTGGAAAGCTCCGGTGGCAATAATTCACGGATGGGTCTCTACATCAATGGGTATCTGACCCAGCGTCTTTAAAGCAAAGATTAATGGCACAATATTCTGCACAAGGGAACTAGGGGAGCAAACATATGTATTTATAGCCAAGCTGATATCAGGGCACTATCATCATGGAGCGTTTCCTCCAGAATGCTTCAAGAATGCTATGTATCCTTTGGCTCCGCGGGGAAGCAAAGGGCGTTAATGAGTATCCTCAAGTCCCATCTGTCATATGCCAACCTCTTGACTTCGATCCAGGTTATGTTGCTTCTTAATACGTCAGCTTTCAGATTCCTCCTCCAGGTCATACTGATCTGCTCCTGCGATTGGCTGCCTTGAGAGTTCCAGTCGATGGCGCTGCGGGTGATGCCGATTGGACCTCTTATTGGCACTTGCTCAAGCCAGTGCCATTTCATATTTGAAAGCGCTTCGGTATCTGGTTGCAACGAGATCGTGTTAGGCAGGAAAATTCTGAAATATTTTAGGAGACAGCGATTGATGAAAAGGTCCCAGGTTTCACAACCATTCAAAAAAGTGGACTTCACTTGTGAGTTAAATATTTGTGTTTTGGTGGACACCAAACTATAAGAGATAATCTACAGAAAATTGGCCTTTTGGATTCTTCAAAGTGTTGACTCTGTCTGGAGAGCGATGAAACCACCAGCCATATTCTCAGTGGCTTCCCAGCGCTAGTGTGAAACAGAGCCTGTCACATGGGATTAGACCCTTCCATCTTAGTTCAATACCACGAAAAACCTACTACTGTTTATGAGGAAAGCGGAAAGCTTTCTAGAATGATTTATGGGTACGGTACAAAAGATCTTCTGGTCACAACCTATGCAAGGCAAAAAACAAGTGGCTAATGTCTGAATTTCTGAACTTTCACTGTATTGCATTCATGTTCAAGTATTGCCCTGGCAATGTTTAGTTCAAAAACAAGCTCAACACACACTTTTACACATACAAATAGCAACCCCTACAAGTGTTTGAGAGTGTATATTTTCGTAGAATCAGGCAACGCCTTGATGTGTATTCAGCACAAAGCTTGCTTTCGAGCATCACCTAAGTGCAATGTCTAGCAACAATAAATGCTGTCTTTTAGCTAATAATGTGATATGCTTCGACTGGTTGCCTCTCCCCTTGATGAGCTTCATATATCTGCATCTTGTCCCTGTTCGTAAATCCTTTTCTTAAAATATACATGTACTGAGTAGCGCCTGTACATAAAACTAATCAGGACAATAGAATCACTGCTCTTAGTGTCATTAGCATTGTAGGAGAATGAACACCACGTGCCTTGTTCATTGTTTCGTGTCCTGGTACAAGTCCTTGCTTCTGCGGTGCGTGACAACACACAATTGTGACCAAGTTGAGCAGAAGAAGCTAAGTTTCACTCGTGTCGTCGTATATAATTAAATTTGATCAAAGCAATAGACTTGTCTTTGGATTTTGTTTGCATTTTTCTTAATCCGAGTGCTTTGCTTAAGTCCAACCATATATTATGCTATTATCCCGGCCAATACGCCGTATTTGCTTGCTGTAAATAGACTTAAGCAATGCCCCAAGGCACTCGCTAACCTCAAAAAAGTGACCAAAGCGCATATTTGGCTAGCCGCTGGCACTTCCTGAATGCTTCAAGTTATATTGTTTCTGGAACGCACGTAGCCAGGAAAGCCTGCTCCTGCTGCTGTTGGAAAATTAAAGATAATTGCACACAGAACATACAGCTCTGACTATAAATATTTACTCACGGACACGCGCTTGGCAGCTCAACAAAATCTAAATTCTTCTCTACGATATGAGCAAGTGGCTCTGGAACATGCTTGACAACATGGCCCGAGGGAAGGGTCTACAACTGCTCCTGCCACAAAATATTGTCCTTTCGAGTTTATTAAAACTGTTGAGCCAGGGACTCAACATCCTATAAGCCTAAGACTTGTTGGTTGGCTAAAACTTTTTTTAATAATTTTTGAAGATTATGTTCTGTAATGGTACGTCTCCACCTTATACCGGATTAGGCATAGGAATTGCTTTAAGAGGAGGTTCTTTCAAATTTGGTCGAGAAAATCGAGTAGAAAACTACTAAAGAATTTTTCGATGCGATCGATATTTATAGAATAGAAATAGAGCGTCTTGAACGCAGCAAAGTCGCGAGCGCTGAGGGACTTTCTAAAAACTTTAAACGCGTTTTTCTCTGAACAATCTGTAAAAATTTTCGGAACCTATAGGAATAAATATCGAATTTAACAAAAAAAAAAATAATAATAATTCCAATTGGAAAGATCTTAGCAGGAATATGCAGAAAATTTTTTTTCGAGAAAAAGGTAAAGGGTATTCCACTGTCGGGCACCGCCTCGACTGTACCACATTTTTTTATTTTATACACAATTCGTTGTGTTTCGTTTGTTTATGAAGATATTGGAGCAAATTTTGGCATTCAGAGGTTTTTTAGTGTACCGTGCATTTAGAGCTTGAGCAGAGTCGGTTGACTATATTATATAGCTCCCAAAGGAACGATCCGTGAAAAAAAAATTTTTTCTTAAAAATTCGCCTGTTTTTAGTTGTTTATGAATGAACCTAATTTGGCAATTAAATATCTTAATTGCAATCTAGTGATACAGGGTATCCCATAGTCATTCGTGACCGACTTTAACGTGCGCCATTTTTTATTTTATATCTTTCAACACTAAATCGTATATTGTTAGACAACATAAGACAAATTTTTTAGATGAAAAGCAACAAGTCATATACTAGTTTAAAGAAAATTTTTATATTAAGGGAATTAAGCAATAAATAAATAAATAATATTTTAATATATCTAAAGGCACAAATTCATCATGGAATCAGGAAAAGTACTGAACAGTTCGAGTCTACCAGATTAGTGGCCAGCACTATACCATATTGGTCAGCTGGTCCGGTTCGTAGCCGGAAAAATCGACGCGAGAACTACATCTTGCTAGGACCACCTTGCATCAAATTTGGATTGCGGATCTGTACTTACACGCTTGCAAGATTCGATTGACGAAAAAAATTACGGCCATGTATCATTTCAGCTTCGTTATTATTCGTTCAATGAATCAGTTTTCGCCCAAAACCAGCTTTAGCGCTGAAACCCCCTCCCTCCTCTCTGGTGGTTATGACAACAAGCAAACCTGCCACATATGGGGAGCTGAAAACCCAAGGGAACATCACGAGAATCGGATTATGAACAGGCCGCATCATTGGGTCGTACGGCTTGGAAAATAATTCCGAATCAGGACTCCGATTACAACAAAGCTAAGATGGCCAGAATTTTAATGCCCAAAACTGATCAAATAGAAGCAATCGAGCTTAAGTTCTAGCAAGGTGGGCTATATGTATATATACAATTCGTGACCCTTGTCGATAGAGTTATTTTGCGTAATACAGAACATACCATTCACCGTCGACGCAATGCAATTATACCTTACATTTTTATTCAATCCTACATTTATGCTAAAAAGTCCTTGGAAGTGATTGGCTTTATAGGTATCTCTTAAATCTACTCAAAACGGTGTCATCGGAGTTGTCTTTTGAGTTTAAGAAATAGCCAGAAGTTGGTGTTAAATCAAGTGAATTAAGCGATTGAAAAAATCTTACAGAAATTGTATTTTTGGACCCAATACGTTTTATAAAATTAAATTGACAGAATCTTTTGGAATTCAAACATTATCACTCATGTTTCCAAATCTTTAATTTCTTGAACGTAGATTCGTTTTTGGATATTGATGTTCTACCAGAGGGCTGTTCGTCTTCAACACGTTCTTTGAGTTTTAGACCAATCTTATAAGTATAATGCTTAAAACATTTCTTCCAGATATAGTTTGCTGAAGAAATACCTAACGCAACATTCTGCACATGAATATGCATTCCGGAAACAAAATACAATTACTTTGGTAATTTATGCGTTCACTGTAGGACTGTACCTCCAACAGAATGCACTCTTGATTATGCGATCCCCAAAGCTCTACCTGAAAAATAAGAGATGGTTCTTAGCGACTTCATGAACCACTCTCGATGTGACAAACAGCAGGGTACGACTTAGTCCAAAAATCGATGACCCGATGATGTTTACAAGAATTTTCTGGACTTTCATCACATTTGGCTAAAGTAAACCTACAGATTACGAAAAGATTGGATACAACAACCAAACTCCTGCGACTTCAATCTAGAGAGGAAGATTCAACTCTCACGACAGAACTGCCTAATTAGTAAATAAAATGTATTGTCCAACTGGTTATAACTATTTTCCATTAATTTATTTATTATAATATTATTTAATTTCCCCAAGCAGCGCAGCTTTATACCACCCAAGATCATTACAAGCAACCAGTTAAAAACTATAATATTTTATATATTTTAATCTATGCAGTATGGCACAATTAGACGCAATGTGTTAATATATCCTTTCCATTTTTTAAAAGCTCCCAAAACTAACCGATCAGAATAGATTCGCAAAACCTCACAAAACCATCGCAAGAGCTTTTTGTTGACACAGAGTACATCCATTAGTTGACATTACTGCCGAAAAATTTGCAAGATTGTCACACTCGAAATTTTTACATTTGAACTAAGAATTTATATGGACAAATATAAGAGCAATAACAATGTTCAAGAACGATTCTTCCAGTTTCGATTCAATCTCAATAGTTCACGGAACTGCAACCTAAAGTAGGATTTTGAGAGTTATTAGATAAAGAACTAAATTATAAGTTATACAAGATCCAAACTTACAATTATTAAAGAAATTATAAGCAACATCAACCAACGAACGCAAAAGAAAGATTGACACTGGTGGAATTCCTTCAACATAATCTGCATCCGACCATTCATCGATTTGAAACTTGCTGCAACATCAACAAACGAACGCGATAATAAGATTACGACACTGGTGGAATTCCTTCAACATAATCTGCATCCTACCATTCATCGATTTGAAACTTGCTGCAACATAAGCCAACAAACGCAAAAGAAAGATGAAGACACTGACAAAGCATTGAACAATTTTGAAAAACGCCGAAAATAATGAAATTTTTTTTTTTTTAAATTTATTTTAAATAAATGTTTCAAACATTTTTATTTTCACACAAACAATTTAGCTGTTGCTGCTATGAGCTGCTGAACGAGACTGATGAAATGAAATTCCGGACTTAACAATTACATATTCTAAGTGCAGACTTTTTAAGCAAAGTCTACTTGAGTCACAATTTATTTCAATTTTAAACTAATTTACTAGTGTTGGGTCGTTCATGAACGAACGAACGAAAAAGAACTATTTACTTAAAAGAACGAACTGAATAAGTTCAACAACATCGTTCTTTTCGAGTCACTCGTTCATTGTTCGTTCTTATTCAGTCGTTCGTTCTTATTCAGTCGTTCGTTCTTATTCAGTCGTTCGTTCTTATTCAGTCGTTCGTTCTTATTCAGTCGTTCGTTCTTATATTATTCTCCTACTGTTGGTCGTTCTTATATCGGTCTTCTACTGTTGTTAGTTCTTATATCGGTCTTCTACTGTTGTTCGTTCTTATATTATTTTTATACAGCTGTTCTTTGACTTTGCTTCTGTTTGGTCTGTTTTTCTTAGTATGGCCACATTTTTCATCGATCTCTTTTTTGTATTAGTAGGGCAACTCCATTACTGTATATATTCCGCGCAAATGCAAAAATTCGCTTTGGCATTGTATTGATGTTTTAAATATATTATAAGTATAAAATGTCCCTGAAGCGAAAATACAGCACATTGTGGATCCACTTTGATGCATTGGAGGATGAAAACAAGGCAAAATGTAAGTTTTGCAAATCTGTATAAATGTAAACAATTTTTTAATTTTAACAATAAATAAACAAATAAAAAAATTTAAATAAATAAAAAAAAAAATAAATAAACCATGTTTTTTTAGACAATATAATTCATATAGTATGATTAAGAAAGAAAAACCGGCATAAAAACGAACGACTGAACGAAAAGAACGACTTCGTTCACTGAAAAAAAATGAACGATTGAACTTGTTCAGTGAAATGAACTAGGTTTACCCAACTCTATAATTTACTATTGCACGAAATCGCACAAGAAATATACAGTGGTGCCACAGAAAACCAATTCGATTTCAATTCCAATTCTTGGTGCCACAGACATGGCTAACAAGGGTTTTAAAACACCAATTCGATTCAATTTCGATACAATTCCAATTCTTGGTGCCACATACATGACTATGAGCGGTTTTAAAACCGTTGTTAGCCATGTCTGTGGCACCAAGAATTGCAATTGCATCGAAATTGAATCGAATTGGTTTTCTGTAGCACACCTGATAAATATGGCAGAAACCAACTAAAGGAAGTATTTTATTTTCTCTTCAAATTTAAAAAATAGCTGAGTTGACTTTTAGCGTCTGAGAAAGCTCAAACAATAATAATATAATAATATTTCGATGTGAAATTCGTCATAGACATAAAGGATAGTGTCATCAAATCGAAAAAAAAACAATCATATCAACAACCCATAAGCTGAAAAATTTTAGACATCCAAAAAATAAATCTATTTTATTAGAGAGAAAGTCGATCAAATATGAAAACAACAAAAATATACTCAATTTTCTAACTTATTTTGCCTGGATATAATAATTTTAATAACTATCTAAACATTTATAATTTTAAGATGAAAAAAATTACTTTATTTTGAAGGTAAATAAATAAAAAATACCTTTGCTGAATAAATGATTTTTTAATTATTTGCATTAGATGATTCAATTGCAATAAAAGTGTATGGGGTTACATTCAATACAAAATATTAAACCTAAATAAGCATTCACAATGTAAGAAATTTCTACGAATTTAAAGAAAAAGCCAAAGCCTCCATATTTTTTTGGAATATCTTAACAATTTCTATAAATAATTAAATTTTTTTTATTTGCAATCTTTGGTAAGCTTAATACGTAAGTATTGATTTAATTATAATTAATTTCCATACCATATTTAGAGGTTTCAAGCTGCATATCCTGGGTATGATCAACATGCAGTACACCAAGGTACTGGAAATACCTTTATTGTCCAGCATAGCCTAAATGTTGCTCTCACTTGAAGCTGCGGAGCTCGTGAATTCGTGAGTCACTCTTAAAGTTCTGTCTGCTCGGCAAATCTGATTGCTGACTGTCTGAAGCCCTAACAGGACGCAATCCTGCCTGCTACTCATCAACCAATATTATATGCAGCCTTTGGCGTTTATTCGAGAATTTATATTAAAAACCATTAGCTAAAAATTGTGAAACAGCAAGAGGAAAAATTAACTAACCCAAAAAGCCGCTTTATTCTGCCTTTTAGTGGTTGTTGTTGTTATTATGGTAGTTGGCCGCCATTTGTCGCCTGGGGCGTTATAAAAATTTAATTGTATAATGACTGAAAATGTTGAAAACTTTTCAATGAAATGCATAATTTGTGGTGTATTTTGCTCTCAATAATTTTTGATTTCAATTCGATTTTGCTTCCTCAAAAAGATTAAAGAGAATTATATAATGTGACGTACATTTCCCTAATTGGCGTCAGGTAAGTCCTGATTGTGGCCATTACCAACACAAGGCTCTGACATCAAATTTAGTTCAAGTTTTAAGTAAAACTAACAGTTCAAATTTTTACTGCCAAAATTTTAATCCGCTTAAAAAAAAACATTGAAAAGTGTTGGAAGAAAACTTTTATTTGAAATTATTTAATGACTGCTATTGCGGTTGGTTGGAGTTGGCTAATACCAAGAGATAAGCCAGACAAAAATAGTTTATAGCTAAGGGCTTTATTTGTTTTAAGGGACTTAAACAAATTCAAAAGCTTGTGGCATTGGCTTTAAAAGCTTTTGTAAAGACATTTGATAATTTTTGCAACATTTTGCAAAACTTTATTGCCAAACTAACACAACAATATGAAACGAAAACTTTTTTTTACTATATTCTGAATTTCTTGCTATTAAAATTTCTTGCTTAAAAAAATATTTTATTTTCTTTGTAATTTGTGCACCTCTAATAAGAGTGAAAAAAGATTAATATTGCAAAAAAATGGCTGTGGCCATCAACGTATAGTTAAAAAATTTTAAATAAGGAAAAAAGAAAAACTATCTAGAAAAAAATATTCACTTATTGTTCGCCTCAAATCAAAGTGAAAAAAATGGCGTTAGTCAAAGTCGGGCGCGGATGACTTTGGGTTGCTCTATACGAAATGCTTGCAATAAAATCTGGTATATTATATCTTTATCAGCCAACGAATTATCCATTTAGAACTTTATGTTTTTTTCGAGGTCCTCTGAAACACCCCAATGGGAGTATAGCTCCCTAATATAACCCCGATATCAAACAAATAAAATAAACTTGTCTCCTATGGAATAATAAGGGTTTTAATCTGAAGGTTTGGTTACTCTAGCTCTTACCATCTCTGACATCTAGGCGTTCATACGGACAGACGGACAGATAGGCATATCGGCTTCTCTAGTCACCCAGATCATACTTTAGATAGCTTTGGGGGGTCTCCGACGCCTCCTTCTGTGTTTTACATACATTTTTCGCGTGCACAAACTAAATATATCCCGAGGGTATGCAAAAATAGTTTAATTCAAAATTGCAATCAAATTGGTGTTTTTGTGAAATTAATTTTTATGAAAGCAGAATTGTGTATTGGTAATTAATTTAGGGTACTATTTAAGCGTACTAGAGGATGCCACTGTGTTATCGACTTTATATTAAAATTAATCGAGCTGCCCCAGCCAGCACTGGTAATATCGATATGTGTTCCTTCCGGCTATACACGTCGCCGTAGTGTCATTATTCGTTTACTGATTTTGGAAATTTTTGATTTTCAGTGGCACTTTTTGCTGTTGAATGCAAACAATAATCGGTTCATATGGCATTAGTTTTAATTCGTTGGAAGATTGAAAAGAAAAGCTTCACAATGTGTGTGGGTTCGTCAACTCAATGTACGTGTATTTTTTTGACCCAGTCGACCAAATGCTGGATAGCAGGGTCTAAGAAGGTTGGAAACGATTATTGGGACTCCAAACAATTTTTTATTTGAGACCCTAATTTGTACTATCAAAACTTCTTCTCTTCCCTTTATACAGAAATACAAAGAAAATGTCTCAAGGTCAATCTTACAACTCAGAAGCCATGGATGCAACCGCCGAAGTGCCACTTGGCCGCAGAGTAAAACGTCCACGCAAAGTTGCTCCCAACTCATTCGGCGGTATAAAAAAGGTGTGTTTGCATAATTGGACGCACCTACAGAGTGCAACTGCGCGTGTAATAGGTCCTCTATCATCGGTAATCGAAGCGTCCTTATGCAAAAACTGTATTTTTTACTAAAACATCAACTGTCGATGTTATTTGCGTTCTGTGCCAAAAGAACCATAGCCTGAACGACTGTAACGCATGGAACGAAAATACTGACGCTAATGCCAGATGGGATAATGCGAAACTAAATCGATTGGTCTGCCTTAACAAAGGCCATCGGGGCAAAGATTGTCCAACCAAACAGATGTGCACAGTTGCTGGATGTAAACGGGTGTATCATATAAGTTTGCATTATATATATTGCCTTGCCAATGACCAAGTCGGCCAGGAGTCTAAAGAAACAGTGGGTGTTCTGGTCAATACACACCACTTGTTTAGTTTCCATTCTTGCCACACGGTATAAGCTCAAGCAGCTATTTGCTTAAAGTTATCCCAGTTACATTTTTTTTGCCATGTTTGATAAATGTAGTGGTGTAACTCTGATCGAGAGTGAAATTGTGGACATTTGGGTCTAAAGGGTAAAGATCAGCCTTTATAATGGTATGGTGGCGAAAGGTTACAGAGAACTAAAAGAGTGTAAGATTTGAAATTGCTGGTATTGATAATGGCTTCCATTACGATATGAAGGGAGCACAAACAATTAAGGGTCTAAATTTGCCAAAACAGTTTTTTTGTAAAGATCAGTTTGGGCGTTTTGGTCTTTTGCCACTAAAAGACTATGCAAATGCTAAGCCACTTGTGTTGATAGGGCTTGACAATTTGCATTTGGGTTAATCACAGACAATTATTGAAAATGGGCCTTCACAGGCAATAGCCGTAAAAACAAAGTTAGACTGGTTGGCGTATGGACCAAACAGTCAAAGGCCAGATGGGAATTCCTTAATCTTGTATGTTAAGATAGACAAGGCTGATGAATTTTAAAAACTTGTAAGGGAATATATTATATTTCCACTAAAGATTTTGGAGTTAGCCAGTTGTCCCCAATCGAGTCAATAGATGGTCTAAGGTGTAAGCGAATATTGGAAACAACTACATTCCGAGTAAAAGAGCATTTTCAAAGAGACCTACTTTTGAAAGAAAATCTTAGATTGCCGAAATGCTTCGCAATAGCTGAAAAAAGATTGTTGGCTATCGATAAAAGAATGCACAACGATTCAGAGTTTGGCAAGAGATATACAATAAGATTGAAATGGAGAAATATTTGCAGAAAGGATATACCAGGAAACTTTTACCAATCGAAGTCAATGATATTTCAAATCCAGTCTGGTACTTAGCACATTTTGTAGTACAAGCAGTATATAAACCTGACAAACTGCGTATAGTTTTTAATGCTGCTGCAACGGTTGAAGGAGTATCTCTTAATTCGGCATTACTAAAAGCACCAGACGAAATAAATTTACTAATGGCGATATTGTTGCAGTTTCGTTTGAAACAAATAGGAGTGGCCGCAGATATAAATGAAATGTTTTCGCAGATAAGAATACGGCTAGAAGATCAATCTGACCAGCGATTTGTTTGGAGAAATGGCGACGTTGCTCAACCCTTACAACATAATGCTATGACCTCGTTGATGTTTGGAGCAATTAAAGATAAGAACGCCCAAAAATACAGTCAGGAGTTCCCTGAAGCAGTTGAAGCCATTATTAGGCACCATTACGTTGATGATTTGGTTATGAGTTTTGACATTGATGTAAATACACCAAGAAGATCAAGATGAATGGCCAAAGACGTTTTTGTCATTGTCAAGTGAACAGCTGGAAGAAGAAATTCTAATTTATACGATTCGAATGGGATTGGCAAATGCGCCCTTTATAGATTTCACTAAGTTTATTAATTTTTTAAAGCTTAAGCCAAGAGTGGATGATTGCATCATGTCCAACGAACAGGTCCGTTGTACCCTACTGAACTGTCTGAAGCCGAGTTGGTTATATGCCGTCTGGTACCGTTTACTTACACTGGAGTCGATCTATTTGGACCTGTGATAGTAACGTTCGGTCGCCGACTTGAAAAGCGATGGGCAGCAATATTTACATGCTTAACAATGAGGACTGCCCATCTGGAAATCGCTGAAGATTTGTCTACGGAACCGTAGAGGCACACCTGTGGTGATCAGAAGTGACAATGGAACCAACTTTATCGGAGCTATAAAGGAACTTAGGAATAATGATTTGATGTCATAAACAACGAGATGGCTCAGAGGTACATTAAATGGCGGGTGTTGGCGTCCGATTAGAATTATCAAGAGATTTCTGGGTAAAACTTTGCGTGATGTTGCTGCACGAGTTGAAACGTTACGGGCTGTATTAATTGAAGCTGAAAATATTTTGAATTCATGACCGCTTACAGAGTTGCCGCTATCACACTAGGAGGACGAGCCATTAACGCCAAACCATTTTTTAATTGGTTGTACCAACTCGACACAGACTTCACACCCACCAGAGATGAGAAGTAGTGCTTGTTAAAAGGGTCGAATTGTAAAGGAGAGGATAATCCGGTTCGTTGCGTTGATGCAAAACTGCTGATAAGACGTTGTGAAGCCCTGCATCGAACTTTGTTGGAACTTTGTGGTACATCCCACAGCGATTCACGGGAAGGGGGTGTAATGAATAGAAAATTGAAATTGAAATTGAATTTAAGTTGTAACCGAATTTGAAACGATAGAAATAATTGTATACATTAAGAGTATGTAACACTATATCAATAGTATGTATGGATGCGTTAAGACACAGGTTAAGACACAGATTAACCTACGAAACTATACATATCGTGGGCAGCGGGAAAAATGTAGCGAAACAGAGCAGACGTATAAAAAATACAAAATTTAAACGCGCATGAAATAGTTCGCAATTTGAATAGAGTAAAATAATTTTAAGGTGAAATAAATGCGTTTTATTTATTGCTTGAAGTCGAAGCCTAACAATGGGTTTTGTAATTTTTTGTACTTACATAGCTTAAATTTTTGAATAATTTTAGGTAAAATAAAACCTTTTCATCCCATTGTACTTAGCACGAACTAAGCTATATTTTTAACAAAGTTGGCGTTATATGCTCAAATTTTCATACACCAAAATAAACAGACATTTATTCTCATTATACGTACAACTAGTAAACAGTTCATACATAAAAAATATAAATTTTAAGTTTTGTTAAAATTTTTTGTTTCAAAAGTTTGTTTTAAAAAATCCAAATTAATATAAATAAATAATTTTTCGTTATAGAAAGTGAAACATTTTGATAAACCAAAATAAGACGTAAGCTGGTAACTACCAAGTGATTAAAACTAATCCAACAAAAATGTTAATTTCAGAGACGCTCGCAAACCTAAGATGGGTACCAAAAGATTTGATCGCATGTGATGGTTTTTGTCCAAGAGGCAAATGACAATTTAGGTAATATAACGCCAGCATGCTTGGTCCTTTACTTCCTGTTGCATTAAGTTTTTCAAACTGAACTTTTTGTTCGATTTAGTGCGTGCTGTAGATTGTAAAGTGGACGTCTCGATTATAGTGGTTTCAAAGCAGCTTAAATTATTAAAGGCAAAATAAAAAGCTCTTCATAACTTCCGACAACCTTCCAAGGAAAGACAAAGAACAAAGTTGCCGCAAAACAAATATATTTATTTTTCTTTTATATTTTAAAAATATATAGATTACTATCGACTGTTGTGTAAGCAAATTATTTTTGTAGTTTTAATTATTAAAGGCAAAATAAAAAGCTTTTCATAAGTTCCGACAACCTTCCAAGGAAAGAAAAAGAACAAAAAGTTGCTCCAAAAATTGCGTAGCCGCACTGTATACAATAATAATATTTGCAAAGTATTAAGAACAAGGACATTTCAGTGCCGCTTCTAAAAAAAAAAAAAATTATAAAGAAAATCCCAAAGGAAGCTAGAACCAATAAGTCGGCGGAATGCATTTGAAGTACTGGCAGGTGAACTGCTGATGAGAGCAGGCAGATTGTGAAGAGGACATCTCCATTATAGTGGTTTCAAAAGCAGTTTTATGTAAATAAAACAAAATTAAAAGTTCCGACAACCTTTCAAGGAAAGAAAAAGAACAAAAGTTGCCTCAAAAAAAAATGTTTTTACTTTTCTTTTATATGCATTCTAAAAATGTATAGATAATAATAATTTTTTTTGGAAGCGGCACTGTAATAAACGGTCCTTGTTTTTAATAGTGGACATATTATTATTTTTCCTTAATTTAGACACAGTGAGCTTCACTTACTTGGGTAGCATTCTTTCCAAAGATGGGAGAGCTAGAGTAGATATATTGAGCGGTATCCAAAAGGTGTCGCGAGGGGAGTTTGCACGACTAAGAGAAACATGGAGATCTCAAACTAAAATGAAAATCTTTAACGCATGCATAAAATCGGATCTGAGACTTGACATGTGTCTGCGGAACATAATACGAATATGATGGCCAAGGACCATAATAAATGCATAATTATGGAGACTTACTCAGCAAAGCGACGTAAATACAGAAATTATGAAACGGAAATCATACGGCGATATCTCGCACGCTGCTTTAACGTGGAATCCACAATGAACAAGATGAAGACGAAAGCCGTCAATGACTTGGCACAGAACCATATGTAATAAATCGATAAAATCGTATAACGAAGTTCATTGCACAAAGCAGAGAAAACTGGATATCTTTTCTAGAAGCTTTGGCTCCTAAAAGGAGTATGGAATAAATAATAATTTTAATTAACTTGAGTTAATTTGCGTCCTAAAAAGGAACAGATATAAAGGACTTAACAGGCATTAGAACATATAGAAAGCCATATTTTGCATAACTTGCAATTAGCATACCTATACTTCATCTTATAAATCAAAGGAGAATGCCAATGAAGGACTTATAACCAGGCTCAGGATTTAAAGCATTAGCAAGAAACCAGCTAACAGGGGCGGCTCCATTTCTACAGAGTCTTTGGAAATGCTTTTAGAATATCTACATATATACAATATCCGCAACAGCATATACTATATTTAGTACATAGACTGATATACATACATATATTTTATACAAGGGTCAAAATGGCTTCCATTTGTATTTTATTTTTACTATTTTTTTGTGTTAATTAAACGCTTAACTAAGCATAAAACAAAGTTTTGCTTGAACATAGCTCTGTGGTTGCTGGATAGTTGTTGGGTTTGTTGTTGCGGTTGGCGTTGCCACAGCTTGATATTTTTAATTAAGCAAATTTTCGGCAAGCTGAAGAAAACAAACATTAAAAAAAAAATTGCGTGCATTAAGTCTTTAACCAGCGCCATTATAAATACCTAACGAAGTCTGACAATGCTATACTCTGCTAATATTTAATCAAAAATATATTATTTCCTGTTATGAGCTTTCAAATAATAAGGGAGTGCAAGTTATCCAAAATTTATTATTATTCATAAAAATGTAAACAAATTAATAAGTTATATTTGAGTCATAAAAACATTTAAAACTTTCTAAAGAAGTTGAAACTTAAGTTCGGGCTATAAGCAAAATTTGTATTTCTATGCAGTTTCCGTTAAAATTTATATTTTAATGTCCAAAATAATCTGGGAAATTGGTAAAACTTTTTTGTAAAAACTCAGCGTTTGGATTTCAAGATGTCTTTTTACGACCTTTATGGGGAGTTTTGAACTATTTGTTGCATCACGATAAGACGTAAGAAATTCCTGTTTTGATCTCAATGAAATTCAAAATGTCAGCTCTTGTCTGTTTCTGCACGCAGAACAACGACCCCGAATATCAGTTCTCCAGCCTATTGCAGTGAAATGAAATGGAAAATATTTTTTGTTTATTGAAATCAATGAAATTCACTATGGCTTTTTATAAATCAGAATGAGTTTTGACGCAAAATTAACTGAAATGTGGACAGTCGAAAATTCTTTTTTTTACTTTTTTTGTGATTTTACTTTTCTAAAAACAATAATACAGCAAATTTGTATGTATCTCTTTAGTATAATAGTAAAAGCCATATAAAAAAAAATTATATTCTTTGAAATGTGCTTTAAATATTAGGTCTTTTGCTCCCGCCGTTTTTTTTTTAATTTTAAAAATTATATAAAAAAAATGGTATCTTATTTATGTTTCAAAGTATTGTCCGTCACTTTCCACTACTTTTGCCCATCTTTCAGGCAACAAACGAATCCCGCGTCGGAAAAATTCTGCATCCTTTGATAAGATCCAAGAATCCATCCATTCTTTCACTTTTCAAAAGAATCGAAGCACTGGCCCGCCAGGCCGTGTGCCATCGACCTAAATAAATGGTAATCAGATGGAGCAACATCTGGAGAGTATGGCGGGTGAGGTAGAATTTCCCATTTCAGTGTTTCGAGGTACGTCTTGACTACTTTCGCCACGTGAGGTCGAGCATTGTCGTGTTGCAAAATTAATTTTTCGTGTCTATCAGCGTATTGCGGCCGTTTTGCTTTTAATGCCCGACTCAAACGCATTAATTGCGTTCGATAAAGTGCACCAGTAATTTTTTCAGAAGGTTTTAGCAGCTCATAATAAATTACGCCAAGCTGATCCCACCAAATGCACAACATGACCTTGGATCCGTGAATATTCTGTCGAGGTGTCGCCGTAGGAGTGTGGCCGGGCAATTCCCATGATGTGCGTCGCTTAGGGTTGTCGTAGTGCACCCATTTTTCGTCCCCAGTAACAATACGATGAAGAAATCCTTTTCGTTTATGTCTTTCAAGCAGCTGTTCACAAGCAAGTAAACGTCGCTCAACATCTCTTGGTTTCAACTAATACGGTACCCATTATCCTTGATTTTGGATCATCCCCAGCTGTTCCAGGCGTTTTGATACTGCTTGCTGAGTTACTCCTAATGATTTTGCTAGCTGTTCTTGAGTTTGGCACGAGTCTTCATTAAGTAAAGCCTCCAGCCTATATCTTCAAAAGTTTTTTCTCTGACACCGCTATGCCGATCTTCAACAACAAAATCACCGCTTTTAAAGCGCTGGAACCACTCGCGACACGTTCTTTCACTAATGGTACCATCACCATAAGTACTTGAAATAACCCCATGAGCCTCAGCCGCCGATTTTTTCATGTTGAAATGAAAAAGTAAAATCTCCCGCAAATGACGTGAACTCGGTTTATAAGTTGACATATTAATTAATTTAATGAATGTAACTATATGACGCAAACAAAAATTAACTAATATCGATGTAAGGTTATATTTATCGATATCAAAACTGATGGAAAACAGCTGTGATTTATTTATTTGAACTATTACTGGCTACTAGCGCCATCTTTTGGAAAACGGCGGTTGTAGACCTAATAAAGGGAATCGGAACAATAGATCAAGACCTGTGCTTGAAATTCTAAAGAAAAACGCGCTTAAAGTTTTTAGAAAATCCCTCCGCGTACGCGAGTTATGTGCGTTTTAGACGCTCTATTTCTATAAATATTTATTGCATCAATAAATCCTTTCGTACACATATTCTTTAAATATGTAGCTTTCATCGATATTCTCTACCAAGTTTTAAAGAACTAGACTAAAGATTAAGGAGATAATAATCACAATTTGTTACACACTCTACAGTATTCAAAATGCTTTCTTCTGCCTGTCACCAACATTCAGATGTATTGAGTAGACTCCTCAACTCGCTAAATAATGAGCCGAAAAATATGTGTTATATAATGGCAGCCATGTTTTCCCAAAAGTAAACTGTTAATTAAAATATTTACTACTAGGGTCACTCAGTTAAGCCCAAGTCCAATGTTTATGGGTCTGTTACAGCAAAACAAATTTGTAAACTTATTTATAGACCAGCCCCAAATGCAAAACTAATGAAACAAAATGGAGCAATTCTATTAAAGCACACAGCATAACACACACACACTCACACTTATGCTTAGGCATTCACATATGTATATGTGAACCACAAATAGGCAAATAAAACGAAATAAAAATTAAAAAGCAAAAGCAGCTGATGATCAAAAAGGTTTTGCTTGCTTGAATGATTCAATTTATATTGCCTACTTTTCGGCTGCACTCACACTCATACACACACTTGCTAACATATTTGTTTAGTTGTGTTTGTGTGTGTGTAAGTGTTTGGGTTGACGCAATAGTTTTAAGTGCTTGCCTATGTAGTTGTATATTTATTTGGCTAACTGCCTTTTACCAAAAAATATATTTTTCTAGCTTTTATTTCATTTTTGTTTTTTTTTACTGACCATATTTTTGTAGCTTTCCCAAGTAAGGGTATATTAAAATAGTTTAGGGAATTGTTGTTGAACCAATCAGTAGTGCCACAAAAAATAATTTCGCTTTCACATCTCTACAATTCCAATTCTCACTGCCCTAGTCAAAGGGTTATTGAACTTCTGAGCTATCTGCAACTCTATAATTTAATAAATCGAGTATTTTAATACATGATTTTAAAATGTAAAAAGTCCAGCAGGGTTTTAGTTTTAATATCTTGACTTAATTTTTCTGCTTTTAATTTTTTTTTTTTTTGCAATTGCAAAATTCGACACTGCACAAAATATTTTTAGTGCATAGTTTTTTCTTTTTGCTATGCACAATAATATCATAAAAGATCAAGATAAGTCTAAAACAAGTTATTTACATGAATTGATATTTTGTCCAATATGAATGGAATTAAAGTTTGTTTATATTCATAACTTTTATTGTGCTCATGAAATATTTGAAAATATTTTGTGAAAATAAATAAATGTACAAGAATATTTTTTTTGAAAGCATTTCATTTTATGCAATTGGTCATCTGGTTCTGCAATATTATTCTATGTACATATTTTAACAAGAATTAAACAATTTATTAAAATAGCAGCTGCAAAAATGTCAAAAAATAAAAGAATTTTCCAAGAATTATCAATTTGGAGAAAAATAACACTAGTCGACGATGAAAAATCTCCAGAGATGAGACTTATATTTTATGTGAGGGCAATGTTTCTGCATTCAAAATCCGTTTTTTTTATTATCCTCTTATACCCTGTTTTTTTTCTAGGACTATTTTAGTGAAAAAGGACCTTTTCAAAAAACGGTTTCACATATGATGTCATAAAATCTGTACTGATTCGAATTTTTTCAAATTTTTTTTTTCCTGAAAAGTAAAATAGAGTACCTTTCCATAGTGTCCCAAATCATAAAAATCGGTTGTCTAAAGAAAAACTACAGCCGAAACTGTGTGCCCGAAATGCCAAAAAACACGGCATTTTGGTGACTTTTTCTACAAAAAAAGCCATTTATTTTAGAAAAAGTATTTGACACCTTTATTATTTTAAGTTATTGGTCATGATATGTAGATGCGATTTCTATATAATTTTATCTTTTTATGATTAAAGATGACCGACTTATTGCATTTTTAGTAAAATTAGAAAAAAAAAATTTTTCGGCAATTTTTTTTTTTCGTCTCTTTTAACTGTATTTAACCTTTGAAAAGTGGTTCACTCTTCTATAATTAAATTTTTTTTTGAAAGTAGATGTTAGTAGCTTTTAAATAAAGCAACTTTTCGAAGAATTCGAGCTGCCCATTGAACACCACAAGCTGAATCCATCATGAAGAGCACACGAAAAATTATGATTTTTCCAAATAAATACAGTATTTTTTCTTCAGCTGTAGTTTTTTCTTTAGACATCCGATTTTTATGATTTGGGACATTATGGAAAGGTACTCTATTCTACTTTTTAGAGAAAAAAAAAATTCGAATCAGTACAGATTTTATGACATCATATGTGAAACCGTTTTTTGAAAAAGGTCCTTTTTCACTAAAATAGTCCTAGAAAAAAAACAGGGTATAAGAGGATAATAAAAAATACGGATTTTGAATGCTGAAACATTGCCCTAACATAAAATATAAGTCTCATCTCTGGAGATTTTTCATCGTCGACTAGTGGTAGTGTTTTGTTAAAGCACCATTATAAAGAAAAAATACTGTATTTATTTGGAAAAATCATAATTTTTCGTGTACTCTTCATGATGGATTCAGCTTGTGGTGTTCAATGGGCAGCTCGAATTCTTCGAAAAGTTGCTTATTCATAAGTTCCGACAACCTTCCAAGGAAAGAAAAAGAACAAAAAGTTGCTCCAAAAATTGCGTAGCCGCACTGTATACAATAATAATATTTGCAAAGTATTAAGAACAAGGACATTTCAGTGCCGCTTCTAAAAAAAAAAAAATTATAAAGAAAATCCCAAAGGAAGCTAGAACCAATAAGTCGGCGGAATGCATTTGAAGTACTGGCAGGTGAACTGCTGATGAGAGCAGGCAGATTGTGAAGAGGACATCTCCATTATAGTGGTTTCAAAAGCAGTTTTATGTAAATAAAACAAAATTAAAAGTTCCGACAACCTTTCAAGGAAAGAAAAAGAACAAAAGTTGCCTCAAAAAAAAATGTTTTTACTTTTCTTTTATATGCATTCTAAAAATGTATAGATAATAATAATTTTTTTTGGAAGCGGCACTGTAATAAACGGTCCTTGTTTTTAATAGTGGACATATTATTATTTTTCCTTAATTTAGACACAGTGAGCTTCACTTACTTGGGTAGCATTCTTTCCAAAGATGGGAGAGCTAGAGTAGATATATTGAGCGGTATCCAAAAGGTGTCGCGAGGGGAGTTTGCACGACTAAGAGAAACATGGAGATCTCAAACTAAAATGAAAATCTTTAACGCATGCATAAAATCGGATCTGAGACTTGACATGTGTCTGCGGAACATAATACGAATATGATGGCCAAGGACCATAATAAATGCATAATTATGGAGACTTACTCAGCAAAGCGACGTAAATACAGAAATTATGAAACGGAAATCATACGGCGATATCTCGCACGCTGCTTTAACGTGGAATCCACAATGAACAAGATGAAGACGAAAGCCGTCAATGACTTGGCACAGAACCATATGTAATAAATCGATAAAATCGTATAACGAAGTTCATTGCACAAAGCAGAGAAAACTGGATATCTTTTCTAGAAGCTTTGGCTCCTAAAAGGAGTATGGAATAAATAATAATTTTAATTAACTTGAGTTAATTTGCGTCCTAAAAAGGAACAGATATAAAGGTCTTAACAGGCATTAGAACATATAGAAAGCCATATTTTGCATAACTTGCAATTAGCATACCTATACTTCATCTTATAAATCAAAGGAGAATGCCAATGAAGGACTTATAACCAGGCTCAGGATTTAAAGCATTAGCAAGAAACCAGCTAACAGGGGCGGCTCCATTTCTACAGAGTCTTTGGAAATGCTTTTAGAATATCTACATATATACAATATCCGCAACAGCATATACTATATTTAGTACATAGACTGATATACATACATATATTTTATACAAGGGTCAAAATGGCTTCCATTTGTATTTTATTTTTACTATTTTTTTGTGTTAATTAAACGCTTAACTAAGCATAAAACAAAGTTTTGCTTGAACATAGCTCTGTGGTTGCCGGATAGTTGTTGGGTTTGTTGTTGCGGTTGGCGTTGCCACAGCTTGATATTTTTAATTAAGCAAATTTTCGGCAAGCTGAAGAAAACAAACATTAAAAAAAAAATTGCGTGCATTAAGTCTTTAACCAGCGCCATTATAAATACCTAACGAAGTCTGACAATGCTATACTCTGCTAATATTTAATCAAAAATATATTATTTCCTGTTATGAGCTTTCAAATAATAAGGGAGTGCAAGTTATCCAAAATTTATTATTATTCATAAAAATGTAAACAAATTAATAAGTTATATTTGAGTCATAAAAACATTTAAAACTTTCTAAAGAAGTTGAAACTTAAGTTCGGGCTATAAGCAAAATTTGTATTTCTATGCAGTTTCCGTTAAAATTTATATTTTAATGTCCAAAATAATCTGGGAAATTGGTAAAACTTTTTTGTAAAAACTCAGCGTTTGGATTTCAAGATGTCTTTTTACGACCTTTATGGGGAGTTTTGAACTATTTGTTGCATCACGATAAGACGTAAGAAATTCCTGTTTTGATCTCAATGAAATTCAAAATGTCAGCTCTTGTCTGTTTCTGCACGCAGAACAACGACCCCGAATATCAGTTCTCCAGCCTATTGCAGTGAAATGAAATGGAAAATATTTTTTGTTTATTGAAATCAATGAAATTCACTATGGCTTTTTATAAATCAGAATGAGTTTTGACGCAAAATTAACTGAAATGTGGACAGTCGAAAATTCTTTTTTTTACTTTTTTTGTGATTTTACTTTTCTAAAAACAATAATACAGCAAATTTGTATGTATCTCTTTAGTATAATAGTAAAAGCCATATAAAAAAAAATTATATTCTTTGAAATGTGCTTTAAATATTAGGTCTTTTGCTCCCGCCGTTTTTTTTTTAATTTTAAAAATTATATAAAAAAAATGGTATCTTATTTATGTTTCAAAGTATTGTCCGTCACTTTCCACTACTTTTGCCCATCTTTCAGGCAACAAACGAATCCCGCGTCGGAAAAATTCTGCATCCTTTGATAAGATCCAAGAATCCATCCATTCTTTCACTTTTCAAAAGAATCGAAGCACTGGCCCGCCAGGCCGTGTGCCATCGACCTAAATAAATGGTAATCAGATGGAGCAACATCTGGAGAGTATGGCGGGTGAGGTAGAATTTCCCATTTCAGTGTTTCGAGGTACGTCTTGACTACTTTCGCCACGTGAGGTCGAGCATTGTCGTGTTGCAAAATTAATTTTTCGTGTCTATCAGCGTATTGCGGCCGTTTTGCTTTAATGCCCGACTCAAACGCATTAATTGCGTTCGATAAAGTGCACCAGTAATTTTTTCAGAAGGTTTTAGCAGCTCATAATAAATTACGCCAAGCTGATCCCACCAAATGCACAACATGACCTTGGATCCGTGAATATTCTGTCGAGGTGTCGCCGTAGGAGTGTGGCCGGGCAATTCCCATGATGTGCGTCGCTTAGGGTTGTCGTAGTGCACCCATTTTTCGTCCCCAGTAACAATACGATGAAGAAATCCTTTTCGTTTATGTCTTTCAAGCAGCTGTTCACAAGCAAGTAAACGTCGCTCAACATCTCTTGGTTTCAACTAATACGGTACCCATTATCCTTGATTTTGGATCATCCCCAGCTGTTCCAGGCGTTTTGATACTGCTTGCTGAGTTACTCACTAATGATTTTGCTAGCTGTTCTTGAGTTTGGCACGAGTCTTCATTAAGTAAAGCCTCCAGCCTATATCTTCAAAAGTTTTTTCTCTGACACCGCTATGCCGATCTTCAACAACAAAATCACCGCTTTTAAAGCGCTGGAACCACTCGCGACACGTTCTTTCACTAATGGTACCATCACCATAAGTACTTGAAATAACCCCATGAGCCTCAGCCGCCGATTTTTTCATGTTGAAATGAAAAAGTAAAATCTCCCGCAAATGACGTGAACTCGGTTTATAAGTTGACATATTTAATTAAATTTAATTAAATGTAACTATATGACGCAAACAAAAATTAACTAATATCGATGTAAGGTTATATTTATCGATATCAAAACTGATGGAAAACAGCTGTGATTTATTTATTTGAACTATTACTGGCTACTAGCGCCATCTTTTGGAAAACGGCGGTTGTAGACCTAATAAAGGGAATCGGAACAATAGATCAAGACCTGTGCTTGAAATTCTAAAGAAAAACGCGCTTAAAGTTTTTAGAAAATCCCTCCGCGTACGCGAGTTATGTGCGTTTTAGACGCTCTATTTCTATAAATATTTATTGCATCAATAAATCCTTTCGTACACATATTCTTTAAATATGTAGCTTTCATCGATATTCTCTACCAAGTTTTAAAGAACTAGACTAAAGATTAAGGAGATAATAATCACAATTTGTTACACACTCTACAGTATTCAAAATGCTTTCTTCTGCCTGTCACCAACATTCAGATGTATTGAGTAGACTCCTCAACTCGCTAAATAATGAGCCGAAAAATATGTGTTATATAATGGCAGCCATGTTTTCCCAAAAGTAAACTGTTAATTAAAATATTTACTACTAGGGTCACTCAGTTAAGCCCAAGTCCAATGTTTATGGGTCTGTTACAGCAAAACAAATTTGTAAACTTATTTATAGACCAGCCCCAAATGCAAAACTAATGAAACAAAATGGAGCAATTCTATTAAAGCACACAGCATAACACACACACACTCACACTTATGCTTAGGCATTCACATATGTATATGTGAACCACAAATAGGCAAATAAAACGAAATAAAAATTAAAAAGCAAAAGCAGCTGATGATCAAAAAGGTTTTGCTTGCTTGAATGATTCAATTTATATTGCCTACTTTTCGGCTGCACTCACACTCATACACACACTTGCTAACATATTTGTTTAGTTGTGTTTGTGTGTGTGTAAGTGTTTGGGTTGACGCAATAGTTTTAAGTGCTTGCCTATGTAGTTGTATATTTATTTGGCTAACTGCCTTTTACCAAAAAATATATTTTTCTAGCTTTTATTTCATTTTTGTTTTTTTTTACTGACCATATTTTTGTAGCTTTCCCAAGTAAGGGTATATTAAAATAGTTTAGGGAATTGTTGTTGAACCAATCAGTAGTGCCACAAAAAACAATTTCGCTTTCACATCTCTACAATTCCAATTCTCACTGCCCTAGTCAAAGGGTTATTGAACTTCTGAGCTATCTGCAACTCTATAATTTAATAAATCGAGTATTTTAATACATGATTTTAAAATGTAAAAAGTCCAGCAGGGTTTTAGTTTTAATATCTTGACTTAATTTTTCTGCTTTTCATTTTTTTTTTTTTTGCAATTGCAAAATTCGACACTGCACAAAATATTTTTAGTGCATAGTTTTTTCTTTTTGCTATGCACAATAATATCATAAAAGATCAAGATAAGTCTAAAACAAGTTATTTACATGAATTGATATTTTGTCCAATATGAATGGAATTAAAGTTTGTTTATATTCATAACTTTTATTGTGCTCATGAAATATTTGAAAATATTTTGTGAAAATAAATAAATGTACAAGAATATTTTTTTTGAAAGCATTTCATTTTATGCAATTGGTCATCTGGTTCTGCAATATTATTCTATGTACATATTTTAACAAGAATTAAACAATTTATTAAAATAGCAGCTGCAAAAATGTCAAAAAATAAAAGAATTTTCCAAGAATTATCAATTTGGAGAAAAATAACACTAGTCGACGATGAAAAATCTCCAGAGATGAGACTCCCTCTATATTTTTATGTGAGGGCAATGTTTTCGGTGCATTCAAAATCCGTTTTTTTATTATCCTTCTTTACTCCCTTCTGTTTTTCTAGGACTATTTTAGCTGAAAAAGTGACCTTTTTCAAAAAACGGTTTCACCTAGTGATGTCATAAAATACTGTACTGATTCGAAGTTTTTCCAAATTTTTTTTTTTCCTGAAAAGAAAAATAGAGTACCTTTCCATAGTGTCCCAAATCATAAAAAGCCGAAGTCCTAAAGAAAAAACTACAGCCGCAACGGTGTGCCCGGAAATGCCAAAATACCAACCGGTATTTTCCTGGCAATTTTCCACAAAAAAAAGCCATTTATTTTAGAAAGAGTGATTTGACTACCCTGAAAATTTTAGTTATTTTTATTAGGTTGGTCGTGAAAAGTAGATGCGATTTCTATATAATTTTATCTTTTTATGATTAGAGATGACCGACTTATCGACATTTTTAGCAAAATTCAGAAAAAAAAATTTTCGGCAATTTTTTTTTCGTCTCTTTAACTGTGCAAAATTTCACCTTTGAAAAGTGGATCACTCTTCTATAATTAAATTTTTTTTTGAAAAGTAGATGTTAGTAGCTTTTAAATAAAGCAACTTTTCGAAGAATTCGAGCTGCCCATTGAACACCACAAGCTGAATCCATCATGAAGAGTACACGAAAAATTATGATTTTTCCAAATCAACACAGTATTTTTTCTTCAGCTGTAGTTTTTTCTTTAGACATCCGATTTTTGTGATTTGGGACATTATGGAAAGGTACTCTATTCTACTTTTTAGAGAAAAAAAATCTTCGAATCAGTACAGATTTTATGACATCATATGTGAAACCGTTTTTGTGAAAAAGGTCCTTTTTCACTAAAATAGTCCGAGAAAAAAAACAGGGTATAAGAGGATAATAAAAAATACGGATTTTGAATGCTGAAACATTGCCCTAACATAAAAATATATAAGTCTCATCTCTGGAGATTTTTCATCGTCGACTAGTGGTAGTGTTTTGTTAAAGCACCATCATAAAGAGAAAAATACTGTATTTATTTGGAAAAATCATAAATTTTCGTGTACTCTTCATGATGGATTCAGCTTGTGGTGTTCAATGGGCAGCTCGAATTCTTCGAAAAGTTGCTTTATTTGAAAGCTACTAACATCTACTTTCAAAAAAAATTTAATTATAGAAGAGTGAACCACTTTTCAAAGGTTAAATGCAGTTAAAAGAGACAAAAAAAAAATTGCCAAAAAAAATTTTTTTTTTCTAATTTTACTAAAAATGCAATAAGTCGGTCATCTTTTATCATAAAAATATAAAGTTATATAGAAATCGCATCTACATATCATGACCAATAACTTAAAATAATAAAATTTTCAGGTGTCTAAGACTTTTTCTAAAAGAAATGGGTTTTTTTGTAGAAAAAGTCACCGAAATGCTGTGTTTTTTGGCATTTCGGGCTCACAGTTTCAGCTGTAGTTTTTTTTTTAGACATCCGATTTTTATAATTTGGGCCATTATGGAAAGGTACTCTATTCTACTTTTCAGAAAAAAAAATTGGAAAAAATTCGAATCAGTACAGATTTTATGACATCATATGTGAAACCGTTTTTTGAAAAAGGTCCTTTTTCACTAAAATAGTCCTAGAAAAAAACAGGGTATAAGAGGATAATAAAAAATACGGATTTTGAATGCTGAAATATGGCCCTAACATAAAATATAAGTCTCATCTCTGGAGAAAAAAAAGTGTGAAATTTGTCGACTAGTGTAATTTTACTATGTACATATATAATAGTATGGCTTAGAAAAGACCTTGAGGCTTAAATCAGTTATTTCAGCATGTATTTTAACTGATTAAAGAAAATAAAAAATATTTTAAAATAATTAACTTTAAGAAAAAATGGTGCACTCTTATAGTGCACCATGTTTATAAAGACTTTAAGGTTTAACTCAGTTGTCTTAGAATGCGTTTGAATTAATTTAAGAATATCTAAAATATTTTAACAAATTAACTTTACTTTATCTTATATATAATATAAAATTCTCGTGTCACAATGTTATGTTCCTTTGAAGCTTATGGACTCACGAACGGCTGAACCGATTTGGCTAATTTTGGTCTTGAAATGTTCGTGGAAGTCCAAGGATTGTTTAAGGTTGAGAAAATATAACAAAATTGCGACGAAAATACTAAAAAGGACAATTTGATTTTCCAATACAAATTTTTTTTTTAATTTAGGTTGGCATTGTGTACATTGTCAGATTAACTAATATTTTTTAGTTAATAGTTTTTGTCGAAAGGAAACACAAAAATTATAAACGATTCATGTTTTGATTTCTGTGTAAAATACATATGATCAGATCAATATTTGCACATAATGCCGCCAAAAAGACGTAACATTGGGAGACGTTCGCGTAGAACTCAATTGCAATCATCCCGAAGAACAGCTGAAGCTGAGGAACAACGTTTACAAAGGAATGAGTTGAATCGATTAAGAGAAGCAAGATCACATTCTGCTCATACAACAGAAGAACGAGATGAATACAATATGAATGCTCGAATGGGACGAAATCGGGATTATCAGAATCAATCAATTGAAATCCATGCAGAACAGAATTTAATCCAAAGAACATTCAGGCAAATGCGCAATGCATCCAATCTGCACAGAGCTGCATTCGAATATAACAATACGACCGATTAAAGCTCGCGTCAATCAGTTGCAATTGGAACAATGAACAAGGTATGTGATCAGTGCCAAGCACTGACATTTCCCAATGAAACAGCAGGCCTGCTTATTATCAAAAGCAGTGTATTCGGAGAGGTTCGCTGCTGGATGTATTCGGTAGAATGGCAGAAGAGAGGATTACCTCATGCGCACATTTTGATTTGGTTGGTTCAGAAAATACTACCGCATGAAATTGATGATGTGATATCGGCGGAAATTCCAGTTCAAACAAATGATCCAGAATTGTTCGAGGTTATCACAAAGAATATGATCGGACCATATGGTGTGCTCAACCCAACTTCACCATGCATGATCGACGGCAAATGCTCCAAAAGATATCCAAGGGCATTGACTTTGGACACTGTTACGGGCTACGATGGATACCCATTATATCGCCGTAGATCAACAGAAGACAATGGCAGATCAACCACAATCAAAGTGCAAAATCAAGAAATTGAAATTGACAATCGTTGGGTTGTTCCATTTTCGCCATTATTATCAAAAACATATAAAGCCCACATTAACGTCGAGTACTGCAACTCAGTAAAATCAATAAAATGTATCTGCAAATACGTCAATAAGGGAAGCGATATGGCGATTTTTGGTGTGAGAGCCGACAATGTGAATGACGAAATTTCACAATATCAAATAAGACGTTGCATTAGCAGTAACGAGGAAATATGGCGAATTTTCTCATTCCAAATTCACGAACGACACCCAACCGTTGTCCATTTAGCAGTTCATCTAGAAAATAGTCAACGTGTTTCTAGTCGAGCGAGCGAAGCGAGCGTGCCGGAGGCCGGCTAGTAATTGTATAAATAAATAAATAAAACAAATTGCATAGTTGCTGTAAAAATATTTTTACATCTGCTGTTATAATATTAATTACTTTTTTCTATTTACGTAAACGATTAAAATATCTGATAAATTTATTAACTTTTCTATATACATTTGAATTTTTTTGAATATTCTATAATTTTATTTAAATATTGTACAATATATTTATAATCAGCTTTATGCAGAATTTCAGTTGCTACTGAAATGCATTTGACGTTTTTGAAATGCCCCAAAAAGCATGCTATGATTTTTTATAACGCTATCGGTCATGTTTAAATTTATATACAATGTACAATATGGCTGCCCTACCATTGTCCCATTTTAACTGACACAGTTTTGGCTTAAACCAGACAACAAAACAGACTAAGACAGCTGCATAAAAGAAATAAGGAGAGAGATAAACATTGAGACAGACATTTAAAGAAAAAGTTCAATAGATATGTAAATTCAATTTTAAAAATTGAAATAAAAATAGATTCGTGGATTTAGGAAGCGTTTTTTAAGCCAAAATGAAACTTTTTTGCAGGCTACGGAATTCAACCGAATTTTCTTAATATCATAACAATATTCGGTTTATGGCTTCGGAAATCTTATATTGCCATAGGTCTATAATATAAACTCCAAAAAAAAGTTTGGAGAGATTTTTTCTATTGCTCTACTAACAAAAGACCGAAGATAAATAACAAATTTGCAATTTTACCAAAATATATCTGAATTTTTTATTAAATCCCAAATATAACTGCAAAAATCACACCTTTATAATGATAACAAGAGCATTCGTAATTTCCAAAATTGATTACAGTTTAATGTTCTATCTTAAAACAAAGCTGAAACAATCGTTAACTTTGCCATAAGGACTGCTTTAGGAGCGTACAGGTCAACCCGTATCAACAATTTACTTGTGGAAGCGAGCATTAAGTGTGTAACAATTTTTGTGATGTTGAAATACTGAAATCCAACCATTTTCTGGAAATTACTGTCCGACACAATTAACACCAATCTAGCTATATTATCGATCCAAGACACACATCAGACGAAATTCCATCAAAATTTTCTCTCCATCAAAAACGAATATAATAGAGTTTCATAAATTCATAAATACTGACGTATCCAAAACGAAAAATACCACTCCAGTCCCAGAGACCCCCAGGGGAATCCCCTCTTTTCAACCACTCATCGGTCCTGGATATATTCAATCGGTTTTGATCGAATTTGTTAAAGGCGTTTCGACGGACACACAGGCAGACAGAGTGACATGGGTGTATCGACTTATCTTGTCTCCCTGCTCATACTTTGGATTACTATAGGGTGTCTCCGACGTTGCCTTTTGCACAAACTTAATATACTCGAACCGGATAACACAATTCAATAATTAAATTAATAAATTGTATTAATGTTAAGCTTTTATAAGAACAATGCCGGTCTGTTTGATAGAGCATCATTAATATACACTTTATATTTATTGAGTATATAATGCATTGGCACACATATGGACCACATGGTAAGTTCGATGTCGATTCAGTTGCTGCACCCTGCTGTCAACAGGGTCATCTGCAGAGGCACAGGATGACATGATTAGTTTGCTGCCTACTGCCATAAACCTCTTCCGGCATGATAAATATATTTCTGTGCGGTGAGTCGGAAATATTTCAATCGATGTGCTGACTTGTAATTTTTCATCCTCACATAGATAGGTTACACTTGGCTGTACTTTTTTCATGATTGGGAACATTATGGAAAGGCATCCTATTCTGCTTTTAAGGAAAAAAAATAGTTTAAAAAAAAATTCGAATTAGTACAGATGTTATTACATTATATGTGAAATTTTTTTTTTGTAAAAGGTTCTTTTTCACTAAAACAGTCCTAGAAAAAAAACAAGCTATAACAGGATAATAAAAAATACGGATTTTGAATGCTGAAAGATTGCCCTAACATAAAATATAAGTCTCATATCTGGAGAAAAAAAAGTGTGAAATTTGTCGACTAGTGTAATAAATTATAGGTTACATATCCATGCAGACTTACTATAAAAATACAATGTACAGAATTTTACATCATCTGCATGCATAAGACTGTAAGATGACAAAATAAATTGAGAAAGATCTGGAACTATCAAGATAAAAAAAGTGTATCTAGATAGGTACCTTAAGATAACACTGACTTTGATCTTAATTACTTTTAGCGCGTAGTGTTTACGAATACATTTCTGCACACGATTAGTAAACTAGATATAGATGAAACTTAAAAGAACTTTGGACCGATTGGCCCTATGGGAGCTATGATATAGTCAACCGATTTGGATTAAATTTAGTACAGTGCTAAGGAACTAAAAAAACCTTTCGAATACCAAATTTGGTCCAATTATCTTTACAAACAAACGAAACACAACAAATTTTGTTTAAAAATCGCGTTTTTTTTTTGAAGATCAGCCCTATGGGAGCTATATGATATAGTCTACCGATTTTGTTAAAATTTGGCACATTGCTTAAGTGCTCTTAAAAATTTCCTAAAGCCAAATCTGGTTACATATCTTAATTAAAAAACGAAATATACCGAATTTAACTTTAAAAAATGGCGGACGTAAAGTCGGGCGCGGACGACTTTAGGATACCCTGTACCACTAGCTTGTAATAAAGTCCGATTTCTTCACAAAAAACCAAAAACAGAGCTGTATGGGTTTTTTGCTAAAAACGCTAAAAGTAGACTTTTTTAAAAAAGTCTACGTAGAAATTTATTTCTACGTACCCCTTGGAAACTTTTGAGAAGGATGGGCAACATCTTCTACCTATTTATATACTAGAAATAATTTTGTTTTTTCGGGAATTTTTTACTCAAATTTAATTAAACGCGACTCAAAAAATCGTTTCGAAAATATTATCCTCAATTATTTTTAGTAAAAAAAAGTCTTAAGCTCAAAACACTTTAAAGAAAAACTGCTACAGATATTTGTGCTAATTGTATAAAATCATCTTAAATAACTGAATTTTTTTCCTTTTTCCTTAGCTATTTAAATAAAAAAATTTAATACAAAATTTTAATTTTAATAAAAAACCCAACTCCCATGTAAAAACGATTATTTTATATCATAAGCTGATATTAAACGGAAAACCAAATCCCTACTTTTATATGAATACTGTAAAATTTTTATGCGTCTTTTCTGGGAACGTATCTATTCATACCTTACAGTCATATTTGTAAAATTTTATCATTTGCCGTCTGGCTAGACATATGTTTATTGACCGTTTGTCTCATTTCCACTGCTCCGCAATAAAGTTTTTCGTGCTTGGTTTTTTATGTGTTGATTGCCCAATTATGTTTCGTTTCCACTGTTCCGATAATTAGGTAAAGCTTTGTTGCAGCTGTAAAATCCATTTATTACTTTAAGTTTAAGCATTTAAGCACTTCTTTGATAATAAATCCTACCTCTGAATAATGCGATGCCATATTTTCATAAAAATTCTTTTATTTATACGATTTATTAGTAGGCATATTTGGAATTTTAAGGAAAGTATTTTATTTATTGGTTGTTGGTTTTATTTATTTTAGGTTCTAATTTAAATCATTTTATGTAATTTTTGAGGCACGCCATCTACAACAACTTTATATACTTCTTGCTTCTTTTTTACAGCAACTCTTTACTGGAATATCGAAAAGCCACTAATATCGCGTAATTTCTTAATGTATTCTTAATACACGCATTTCGCGAACTGATTAATATTCAAACGTTAAGTTTTTAGCTGTGACACCTTTCACGCACGCTTTTTGCACGAGGTAGGTAGAAGTAGATTGTTTTTGACGATTGTTTTTTGTTGAATAGTATTCAAATAACAAGATTAAATCAAATTTTAAACTTGCTAGTTTTAATAATTACTCTTGCTAGTTTTAATAATTTGTTTACAAAATATTCAACAAAATGCATTGCTAGGCTAAAAAGTTGTAGCAAAAAAAATTGTTTACTTTTTTTTATTCAATTCAAAACGAACTTTTATAGTTTAACCCTTCATAATTAAAATTTGGTCAGTATTTCGATTATTTTTATCTAAAGCTCATTTATAAGCCAAAAGTTGCAAAACAATTCTACTCTAGCAAACAAATATCTAAAAAAATTAAATTAAAAATTTAAAAAACCCCCGAACTTGAGTAATTTTCATTTAAAAAGTAAAAAATAATAAAAGAAACTTAATGTTAAAGTATCTAAGAATCTATTAATAATTCTAAAAAAAATACGTCGCGTTGGGGGACACGCGAGGGCAGACGTCGTTGACAGTCGTATCTTACATGCAAATTTTTTGAAGTATTTTCTTAATTTTGTTTTTAAGTTAATCTTTGTTGCTTAATTTGACTATTTGTATTTAAATTGTTAGTTTAGGAGCGGTCCCCCAACGCGACGTATTTTTTTTAGAATTATTAATAGATTCTTAGATACTTTAACATTAAGTTTCTTTTATTATTTTTTACTTTTTAAATGAAAATTACTTAAGTTCGGGGGTTTTTGAAATTTTTAATTTAATTTTTATTTCATACTTTTTATAGGTACGTTAGGTTAAGTTTGACTTTAGTATATTATAATGTAATTACTATAATTTAGATTCTTGTTAAGGTATAGATTACATTTAAAGTCAAGCTCGTTTGCTTTGTTTTTACGCATTCTCCCCACTTTCACTCCCCACAACTTTTAAACGGCTCAACCGATTTTCATCAAACATGTCTAGGAACACTCGCACATAAGTCACCTTTAATACAAAAATAAATTAAATTGAAATCACTGTATGCGTTTGGGAGTTATGATGCCACAGACAGACAGACAGACAAATTTTAAGCCAATCGGACAAAGTTGATGTTTTTAACTTCAAATGGCCATAACTTCTAAACGAGAAGAGATAGAGCAAAAATAACCACCTTTTCGAATCAGTGACGTCGTCAGCTTCAATAGGACCAAATTTTAAGCCGATCGGACAAAGTTAATGTTTTTAACTTCAAATGGCCACTTTCACTCCCCACAACTTTTAAACGGCTCAACCGATTTTTATCAAACATGTCTAACAACACTCGCACATAAGTCACCTTTAATACAAAAAAATTAAATTGAAATCACTGCATGCGTTCGGGAGCTACGATGCCATAGACAGACAGACACGTCAAACTTATAACACCCCTCTTTTTGCGTCGGGGGTTAAAAATGAATGTTAATATGCTCAATACCGTTGAATTAACAAGCCAGGAAGCAGCGTGGTATCTACTTCGTGAACCTATTATATGTCTAGAAGTTCAGTCTTCATAGTTTATATTCCCACCGTTTGGCCTATTGAATGACAGCGTATTAGACGAACACAAAAAGAATTAGATGAATTAAATATCGATGAAGATTCAACAAGTATTTGGAAGGAAAACTGGTTTGATAAATACGCGAAGCGGCCACAAGAAATGGAAGAATAATCACTTGCACAATTCGTTGCTAACTTTACTAAAAATTCTTAAGGTCATTATATTCGTCGAAAGCAACAACGCATCATTCGTTATAGGAATTATGACATAGCCTCAGATATAAATGAGTATAAAAGAGAAATGGTGACTTTGCATATCCCATTTCGGAATGAAGAATTCGATATTCTTGAAGAGATGAAATTTATTGGAACTTACGACGAAAATTAGACATTAATAAAACTATAGAGCTATGCCGAAAACTATGTCGCGAAAATGAAGATGCAGATGATGACGATGAAATTCATGATATTGCCACTAGATTTCCAGAAGCTAATCCATTCCAAACGCTATATGACAATCCGAATTCGGACGTAAACAGTGATTTACGTCTGGCGACCCTAAATAAACTTGGTGCTATTGCAAAACGGAAAGAAAATCTAATGCCTAACGACCAATATTATGTGCTGATGAAAATGGCAAACCAAAAACAAAAGGAACTTTTGATGCACGTCATTTACAATCTTCAGTTGGATGATCCTCCTCCGCTGCAAATATTTTTTACAGGACCAGCTGGATGTGGTAAAACATTTATTATTAAATTATTAATGGAAATTTATAATCGATATTCTGAAAGTGATGGGTTTTGCAATGCTTATATCACTTGTGCTTCAACTGGTAAAGCTGCTGTGGCTATCGATGGGACAACGATACACACTGCACTGAAAATAAGTCTTTCAAAGTTGCTTCCTTTATCAATTGACGTAGCTTAACAATATAGATCACTTTTTAAATATTTTCATGTATTAATTATCGATTAAATCAGTATGATTGGAGCTGAGTTGTTGTCCCAAATAGATTCAAGGTTAAAGCAAATCAGCGGTGGATTAGATATAATTTTGATTGGTGATCTACGTCAGCTACCACCAGTTCGTGCTACCCCAATTTACAAACAAATAAAACGACAAATAGCAAGTTCAACACTATGGCGAGGATTAAAATTTTTCGAACTAAACGAAGTCATGCGACAAGCTAATCAAACTTTTGCAGCAATATTAACAAAAATTGGTAATGGACATTGTTAGACAAGGAAGAGCTAGATTTAATTGAATCACGGATTTACTCCGAAGAAGAAGCTGAGAGACTTTGTCCAGACGGTATACGATTGTTTTTTGATAATCATTCAGTTGCTAAATACAACAATAAAATTTTGAATTCTATTGAAGAAAAAGTGAATTCAGAGGCAACAGATATATATATTGGATGTAAAAATGTTGAACAGCAAACTTCTATGCGTCAAAAATTACATAAAATGTCAACTATTGATACAGGAGGTTTAACGTATGAAACTACATTGGTTTTGAACAAACCATACATGATAGCAACTAACATCGATGTATCAGATGGATAAGCAAATGGTGCGACGGGAAAATGAATTTTCATTGAATATAATGACAAAGGAGAGATAGGTCGTTTATGGCTGGAACTTCCAGGATCTCCAAAAATCGGAGAAAAATTAAGAAGAAAGGCAGCGGCATCAATTCAAAAAAATAATCTTCATCCACTGGCAGTACCAATAGATTGCAGAACATCATCTATACCACTAGTACCTAATAAAACCGTTATTGTAAAACGTAATCATTTCCCATTAGTCTCTTCATGTGCAATGACAATTCACAAGTCCCAGGGAGCTACTTTTGGTGAGATTGTATATGAATATGATAAATCACACGCTCAACAACTACTGTTCGTCGCATTATCACGAGTTACAACAATAAACGGTTTAAATCTCGTTTCAAAAAGAAATGATAAAAAATTGTACCATGGTCGAAGAGCGTCTGTATCTACAATTGATCTACAACATGGATTTCAAAGGCTGAACTTAAATCGACTTCAGACAATTGGAAATGTTTTATATGATTTCGTAAATAAAAGAAAAGGGATGTCACTGTTTACCTTTAACTGTCAAAGCTTACGAGCTCATGTACAAGATCTGCAATATGACAAAATAGTGACATGGATGAATAATGAAGATATTGTAGACATTCCAAATTTTGATATTGTTGTTAATTACAGAAGACCACGTACAAGGGCAGGCGGAGTAGCGATTTATCTCAACGTAAATGATGGAGCCCGTGTTGTTACGCCACAAATAGATCAAATAGATCTAAATGCACAACAGCTGGAATCATTGTCTGTTCAGCTTTCGAAAGTTGGAGAAATATGTGCCTGCGAAAGCAGAATTGACCAGGGAGATTTAGTTTTGATTGTAGCAATTTACATCTCTCCCAACCAATCGATTAAATCAGTTATTGAATTTATACATGAAAATTTGATCAAATATACCCCAGAGGTATCGCGAATTCCCAAAAAAATTTATGATAAAATTCCGATGATTTTAAGTGGGGACTTTAACGTAAATTTTGCATCAGATACAGCGCTTCCTTTGATTGAGTTTCTCGATACAACATTTAATTTGAAAATGTGTAACAATCGCACTCAATCAACTACGAGATCAAAAACGGTAATAGATGCAGTATTCCAAAGATATATCAACCAAATTGAAACTAAAACATTTGTATCGTATTTTAGTTATCATAAGCCTCTTGTATCATTTGTTGAAACTGAAGATATGGAACTTGAGCAATAAATTATGTAACATATGTTAAATAAAATATAAAATATCTTTTATAATTAATCAAAATCTTTTCATTTTTAAACAAATAAACTTTATAATTATCCTACCCTTGTTATATATATTCATCTCATTCTTTTGTCAATTTACTGAAGTTTCACTTCTATCGTGAAACTAACAACAAACCGTTGGCACAAGTGTATAATATCTAATGGGTATTACTTTAAAGGGGACAAAATATATATTCATGAATAAATAAATTATTTTTGAAAAAGCACAAAATTCGCGAAACTTTTTGAACACACCTCGTATAATAATATTAACTTTGCAAAATGTCTCTGTAATGTGAATGTTATCCTCTTTTGTCAAAAACTGACTACGCCCATAGTGACCTACATACATATCTTTTTTTATTTAAAAAAATACATTTTATGATTTCCCAGTCTACCTAAGATCATTTGAACTAGAACTGCGTGCAACATTTTTCTACCGCCATAAGATTAGCTTTTATTGCACATAAACTTTTGAAGCTTTTTGCGGCGAAACAGAACAGCTGTTTATATTTTTGCACAAAATAATAGGGCAACGCTGTTTTTTCTGCAGCTGCTGCGCGCGATATAAAAACAAGTTGGCAACCAAACATTAAGCTGCATTTTTTTAATAAGTATTTTGCTTTAGTTGTTTGTTTTATCAAATTCAAAAATAAATTAAGTTTAGCAAGCGCCGGCAGCCATTGGCTAAGTTTTGTAGCAACGAGCTTTATCGTCAATATCGGTGTTGCCAGATTGATCAAGTCAATTATCAACTAAATAAAAGCGCATTTGCAAGTCGCGTCGTCGCATTGCGGATAAAATTAAATCGGAATAATCGGTATAATTCATTATTATCTTAGATCAGCTGCAAGAAATTTGTGCAAAGCCAAAAAAACATACAAAATGTCCAATGAGGATAATAATGAGTTACTTAAATTTGAAATTGTCTATGTTAATGGACAACTAGAAGAGCAACAGTCAAATGCAGAGGCTCGACTTATGACCGATGGCGGCATTATGGTAAATAGGCATGCAATAGGCCAGATTATGGCTTTTGGGTCAACTATTTTCATCGTTTACAATTTATTTAAATGCAGCTTAAAATTGAATACCTAAATGATGAAATGCTGAAGCTATGCAGCCGGCTGGGCTCAATGCCAGTAACACCGACCATAGCCAGATACAGACTATTGGGTCAGACCCAGAATCAGAGCGTGTCGATCATGCAAACAACAACCAATTACAGGAGGCAATGGATACGTCAAATGACGACGTTGCTGAAGCTATGCAGCCGGCTGGGCTCAATGCCAGTAACACCGACCATAGCCAGATACAGACTATTGGGTCAGAACCAAAATCAGAGCGTGCCAATCATGCAAACAATAACCAACTGCAGGAGGCAATGGAAACGTCAAATGACGACGTTGCTGAAGCTATGCAGCCGGCTGGGCTCAATGCCAGTAACCCGGACAATAGCCAGATACTGGCTTTGGAGCCATCTATTCAACCAGAGCGCGTCGATCATGCAAACCAGGAAGACGTTGATGAAGCTATGTTGCCGGTTTTGAACAACCCACCCATGCCTGCCAATCAGCGGAGACTCGCTCTTGGTTATCAAGGCATTGGGTCAAGTGGCTCCCAGACTGCTGATCAGAGAAATATTAATGGCGCTGTTCCGGTGGTAATGCATGGTAACTTTGCCTGGCATCGCCATGAAGCCAACCCACAGCTTTGTGATGAAACATCCATCAAGGGACAATTTGGCTGGCTGCAGTTGGATGACGTATCGATACCCTATATATACAGACACGCACAACCCTATTGCTCTTTTCGTTTTGTTCATATGAAGATGCTGATGAGGTACTTCAATTGTCTACATCTTGATACCTACCAATTTGTACCCCGTGGCAGCAGCTACCCTATGACAGTTGCAGAGTTGCGTCTCTTCAATGAAATCCAACAAAAACACTGCGATATTGAACCGACCAATAATATGATTACACAGAGTGATAGGTTGGTGCGCCAAAAAAATCAAAATTCGTTTTCATAAATTCACTGCGTTTTTCATTTAGCTTCAGCATATGTACTTGTGTTGTTCAAATTTAAGCATGCAAGTTAAGGTGTCGGGTTATCCCGATCTAGTTAAGTTAAGGGGGTATTCTAGTGTAGAAATTTGAAAAAATCGATTTTTTTTTTTTTAATATTCTCAAAGCTTAACCTTTCAAGAATATGTCCTTAAAAGGATTTGTTAAAATTTTAATTATTTCCAGAGATATAGCTATTTTAGTGACGCGACTTCTTTTCTAGTGTAGAAATTTGAAAAAATTGATTTTTTTTTTTTTAATATTCTCAAAGCTTAACCTTTCAAAAATATGTCCTTAAAAGGATTTGCTAAAATTTTAATTGTATCCAGAGATATAGCTATTTTAGTGACGCGACTTTTAAACTTTTTGGTTTGGTTTTTCTATGACACTTTTTCGCGAGACTTTCAGAATAAGTGTCTTGTGTGTATGTATGTATGTGTGCTTGTGCGGGACACCTGTGTGACGCGTCGCACGTCGCGACGCTGATTTTGGTTGACGTTGCTAAGGAACAAACACAAAGTTGATGGTGATTGGTTCGATTCTTGTAGTTCTGATAGTGTTGCAGCTGCAGACCAACACTTTTGTACGACACTTTTTGCAACGCGGTCTTTTGTTGAGAGTTTTTTACGAGCTTTGAAAATATTCAACGCATAGTTAAATTCTAACATTCAAGCAACGCAGATACACGTGCTCTGAGTCAAGCGAAATATTATAGTGATCATTTTAATTATTTTATTAAACTTTCGTTGAAATGGATCGAAAACATGCAAAAGGAAGTACTCTTCGTGCTAATCGATCAAAGAAAAGGCGATTCCACGGCAATAGATTTACTGTAGAAGAAGATACAATTTATACAAGTACATCAGCAGCTAAATTAAGCAAATCTAGTGATGAAGAAGTGATCATTTCTAACAATTACGGTTATTGTATTTTGGAGTTTTTCACGGTTTTTACAGCTATTTCATCGTTAGTTTTGTGTGCTACGTGCAAAAAAGAAATTAAATTTTCTCGGACAGCTCATCGTGGACTGGGATTTAAAATTGCATTACAATGTAGTTGTGAAAGTGCACAATATATAGCATCTTCTCCATTCGTAAACAAATCATTTGAAATAAATAGAAAAATTGTTTTTGCTATGCGGCTTTTAGGAGTTGGAAGAGAAGGAATCAATATCTTCTGCAGTCTTATGGATATTTGTCAAGGAATATCCATCGGCACATTCTACAGTTGCCTTGAAAACGTGCATGCAGCTGCATCTGCAGTGTATGACTTGATTATTTCAAAAGCTGCCAATGAAGAGAAAGATTTAATTTTAGCTTCTGATCCGAATGCTAATCCGACTTATTTCACGGTTTCTGGAGATGGGACCTGGAAAAAAAGAGGTTTTAGTTCTCTATTTGGAGTTACCACACTCATAGCTAAAAACTCCAAAAAAGTTGTAGATACAGTAGTCAAATCTAGCTTTTGTCAAGGCTGTAATATCTGGAAAGCTAAAAAAAATTCTGATATTGAAGCGTATAATGAATGGTATGCAGACCATGAAGAATCTTGTACGATCAATCATAAAGGAAGTGCTGGAAAAATGGAAGTCGATGGTATTATTGAAATGTTTAGTAGATCAGCTCAAAAACACCAAGTAAAATATGTCAAATATATTGGTGATGGCGATACGAAGACTTTCAAGGGCATACTTGACATAGATCCCTATGATGGTGACCCAGTTGTTGAAAAAAAGAGTGCGTGGGACATATACAAAAAAGAATGGGTTCGAGATTACGGAAAGCTAGAAACGAAAATAAAGGAAAAGGAATTGGCGGAAAAGGGACAGGGAAATTGACTGATAAAGTGATAAATAAACTGTCTTTATATTATGGATTAGCGATTCGTCGGCATCCGAATTCTATTGAACACATGAGAAATGCAATTTGGGCTACTTTTTATCATAATAGTTCCACGAATGAACATCCGCAACACATGCATTGCCCACCTGGTCCAGAAAGCTGGTGTAAATGGCAGAAAGCTGTACATGAAGGTTCGTCTGAAGAATTCGACCACGAAAACCCCCCTCTGTGTGATGACGTATTAAAAATTATAAAGCCGATCTACGAGAGTTTATCATCTGAAGATTTACTTGTTAGATGCTTAGGTTCTGAGACCCAAAATAATAATGAGTCCCTGAATTCCTTAATTTGGACTTTTGCGCCGAAACATATACATGCTGGCGTACACGTAATAGAAATTGCAACTTTTATTGCAGTTTGCATATTTAATGAAGGTTTTATTCCTCTGCTAAAAATGGTATCTCTTATGGGAATGAGCATTGGTCCAGAAGCTTACGAATTCGCCATCAGACGAGATAATGTCCGGATTAATCGCTCAGAAATTCGAACATCTAACGCCTCAAAAGAAGCCAGAACTGCTCCTTTAGAAGAAAGAAACAGAGAAAATGCATTTTTTGAAGTAGAGGAAGGCCCAATGTATGGAGCAGGAATCGCGGATTAAATAAATGTAAGTATAAAATGTCATTTTATGGTTGCCACAGGGCGTAATTGCACCCAAAACTTTAAACGCGTTTTTCTCGAAACTATATATTTCAAAATGGTTGCCTTGATTTCTCTGCTTTTACTTAACCGATTTACTTGAAATTTGGTGTAAGTCTTCTCAATATATATATCTATCGTACTAACTATTATTATAAAAAAAAAATTTGGAAAGTAACAAAAAGTAGTAAATAAATTTATCACTTTTTCGGGCACCCGTAATTTGGCCAAAAATTTTTTTTCGACTTTTTTTTAGTTAGTACGATAGCAGCATTCATCAAGATTAATAATCTTTTTTATTTTTTTGTTTCAGATTATTAGAATGCTTGCAATCGTGGCAACAGTGGCGCGCCATTTTTTTGTCAACCCCCCACTTCAACAACTTATAGCTTTTTGAGTTTTGGGGTATTTTGAGATTTTTAATTTTTTTATGTATTTTCGAAACAATAATAAATGTCTTATTAAAAAATGGATAGTAAAAATATTTTTTATTTTTTAATTATAGCACCCGAAAAAACACCTCAAATTCATGCCTCTACACTAGAATACCCCCTTAAAAGTATATGTATATCACGCGTAACATTGTCAACGTGTTAAGCAAATGTTTTGATGATATTATATAAAAGTAGGCTTGGCTAATGCTGCAGAATAAAAAACCTTCAGTCGTTGCAGAAACGTAAAAAGAAAGACTGACAATTATATTATAATATTATTATTATATTATTATTATTATATTATTATTATTATTATAACTATACATACGTATACATTCTCTGTTGGTTGTGTTTTTACCGCGCTCCGCCTTTTTATTTATTTTCCATCGATTTACATCATAAAAAAATTTAATTTTTCTACCTAAGCGAACTAATAACAATAATAAAAAATCTTAACTAAAGAGATTAACGTTTTTAACTTTAATTGTGTCTATTTTGCTTGTTTTAATATTTTCTTAAGGAATATCAGTGCAATTTAATTGTTGCTGTGATTCTCTGGTTTTTGATATATTCGCTCAATTTGTTGTTGCGAATCTTCTTAGTGCGTGCTTTTTGTTTTTGTTCTCTCGTGCGTCGCTTTGCGCTTTCCGTTTTGTGCTGTACTTGCCAACTGTCTTTGTTGTTGCGTGCATCAACTTTATAACGGTTCCGCGTAAATTTTGCTCTGAGCTTTATTTTTGTGTATTTTTATACATTAGTGAGCAAAAGTATTTTGACACTAATACTCTATAAGACTGTCTGCTGCAATTGTTGAACATAAACATAAATAAATAAATATTATCATGGCTAACCCAAAGTTGTGTTGCTACCCTTCTTGCAAATGGAGCGGTATTCAAACCGAATCCTATGTTGCATGCTGGATGTGCGACAACATGGCTCACCTAAAATGTGCCGGTCTGATCGGCCGTGTTATCGACAATATTCGAGAGGGCAAAGGCCTAAACTGGACATGCACTACTTGTCGTTCCGCTGAAGTAGAGATGAAAGCCTTCATGCGCCAAACCAAACTCGGATTTGACGACCTTTATAAGGATTTCCGTTCCCTTCAAGATAAGTTTTCTGCACTTGCAAGCATGTTTGGCAATTTGCAGCTTATGAGAGTTTCTCCTAAGCGCAAAAAGGCAAACATGGCAATTATAGAACAAAATTTAATCAATTCTAAACCAACAGCGTTGGACTCTCCTACAACTCCCCGTCCGACGCAACTAATCTCTTTTGCAACTCCAATCCCAGCCTATTCAGCCGCTGCTGGTGATTCGGCTAATGCTATTGTTGTCGACACTGGCACCAGTTTGACAGTAGGCTCTACAGCCCTAACTGTTTCTGTTAAGCCAGCCACTACGGATTGCGCCTCTATCATGGTGACTGATGCTCCGTCGTCTGTCACCGTTCTGAGTGGTGTCCCCATACCCGCCGCCACCTCAACAGCGGACCAACCGGATTCATTGGTTGGAGTGGCACCTTAGAAGTCCATCTTTGTCTCCAGGCTTATGCCTTCGGCAACCGAAAGTTGCGTCAATCAATTCGTTTGTGAGAAACTAAACGATATTGAAGTATTTAAGTTCAATTTTAAGTATAAGCGCGATATCTCCTCGTTTAAGATCAGTGTCCCTGATTCTCTCTTCTCTACTATACTAAATCCTTCATTCTGGCCTACTCATACTATAGTGCATGAATTTATTAAACAACCTAAAAAGCCTTTAGCATCTAATATAGCTTCCTCTATACCTGTAGCTAACATAGTTTCAAAAAACTAAATACTATACTCACCATTCAATATCAGAATGTGCGTGGTCTCCTCTCTAAGCTTAGTAGACTTTTCCCTAATAGCGTAGATTTTGATTCTGATGTTATTGCTTTCTCTGAAACCTGGCTAAATGCATCTGCATATGATTCTGAGATTTTCGTTAACTCCTATGTAACCTACAGGCTTGACCGGTCACCCGGTCGTGGTGGTGGTGTTCTTATTGCTGTTAAAGCCGCCTTAGAATCTCATTTACTATCTCTAAATTTTCCTATTGGTATTGAGTTCATTGCGGTAAAAGTGTTTTTTAATAATTCCTTTATCTATTTCACTTGTTCCTATATACCTCCCAGCTCCGACCTGAGTGTATATCAGAATCATCTCGCTGCCATTCGTAAGGTGGCCGATTATGTTGGAATTCGGGACCAACTTGTTGTATTAGGCGACTTTAATCTGCCTACATTGTCTTGGCTCAGTTCAGCCAATTCTAGTTTTCTTCTTCCGTCTGGATATCATGAGTTTGTTACAGGTCTGATTGACATTTCTCTGAACCAAATAAATTATATACGTAATTGCTCAAATAGAATGCTTGACCTCGTTTTTGTCAATGATAATTCTGACCTTGAAATTTCTAGAGTAAGTCCGCTCTCCTTACCCGAGGACCCGTACCATCCGACCTTACAAATCGTTTTAAAATTTAATAATCTCTACCGAAATCAGCCTCATGCTCATGCTTCTCGGTATCGCTGTTTTCGTAAGTGTAATTTTGTCGGTCTTAATAAATTTTTGTCCGAAATTAACTGGTTGCCTTTGTTGTCTACTGAGAACTTTGACCTTTCCATTACCAACTTCTATCGGGTTTTATACGCTGCTTTTGATCTCTTTGTTCCTTATTCTGTCGTGACTCCTTCTTTAAAGCCACCTTGGTTTACTACTACTCTGTCCTCTTTAAAAAATCGTAAGTCTTCCTCTTACAAAAAATTTAAGATATCAGGATCTCCTTTTGACTTTTATAAATTTTCTATAATTCGCAGCAAGTTCATTCTTCTTAATAGAATTTGCTACAATAATTATCTTTCCCGTTGTTGGCTCAACTTCTGTAGTGATCCCAAAAATTCTTTTCTTTTGTTAATTCAAAACGTTAATCTTCCTTATTTCCTGCATCGCTATATTTAAAAAATGTAAGCTCTTCTAAAAATTCTGAAATCGCAGACTTATTTGCCAATTTTTTTCAAACCACCTATTCTGTCAACCCTAATAACACTGACCTTAACTATCCCTATAACCTTCCTCATTCTAATCTTATTCCTTCTCCAGTGATCTTAGAAAACGACGTGTTGCAATCCCTACTGTCCGTTAAATCATCCTTCTCCCCTGGCCCCGATGCCATTCCTAGATGCGTTTTAAAGCATTGTGCTCACTCTCTTGTTATGCCATTATCTGTTCTTTTCCGCACTTCTTTAAAATATTCTTGCCTTCCGGCCATCTGGAATGAATCCTTTATTATCCCTATTCATAAAAAAGGTTCCAAGTCCAACATTGAGAACTACCGTGGTATTGCCAAGCTTTCATCAATTCCTTAAGTTTTTGAAAGGATTGTCACATCACAATTGCAACATTACTGTCGTTCTTTAATGTCGGACTCCCAACATGGGTTTATAAAACGTCGGTCCACTTCTACTAACCTTTTAGAACTTTCGTCTATCATCAATTTAGCTTTTACCGAAAAAAAGCAAACTGATGTCATTTATACTGACTTCAGTAAAGCATTTGACTCGGTAAACCATAATCTTCTCATCGTAAAACTCTCACGTCTGGGGTTTCCGTCTTGCCTTTTAAGTTGGATTTCATCCTACTTATCAAATCGAGTCCAAAAGGTAGTTTTTAAAGGCTGCAAATCTAAAGAAATTATAGTCACGTCTGGGGTACCTCAAGGTAGCCATCTTGGCCCTCTTCTTTTTAATTTATTTTTAAATGATCTCCCGCAAGTAATCATATCTTCTTGCATTCTAATGTATGCGGACGATGTTAAACTTTGTCTGTCCTATTCCGATAAAAATAAGCATTTACTTCTTCAACATGATTTTGATAACATGCAATTTTGGTGCAATTTCAACCATCTCTTTCTGAACAAGTCAAAATGTAATGTTATGACATTTTATCGTTCTGCTCCTTATTTGGCTACTTACCATTTAGAATCTTCTACCCTAGAACGCATCGAGTGTGTGGCCGACCTTGGTGTTTTGTTCGACCATAACCTTAAATTCAACAATCATATTTGCAACATCGTCAATAAAGCTAGAGGTGTTCTTGCTTTTATTAAGCGTTGGTCTAAAGAGTTTAACGACCCTTACACAACCAAGCTACTTTATATCTCTCTCGTCCGTCCTATTTTAGAGTATTGTTCTTGCGTTTGGAGTCCTCAATACCATGTTTATCAAGACATGATTGAGTCCGTACAAAAGCAATTTCTCCTCTTTGCACTTCGTGGCTTAAACTGGGACCCAAACATCCGACTGCCGCCATATTCTGATAGACTTCGCCTTATAAAATTGCCTTCTTTAAATCATCGCAGACCATTCCATGGCGTGTTATTCTTGCATAAGCTGTTACTCGGTCTTATCGATTCTAATGTACTTCTCAGCAAAGTTACTTTTGTCATTCCCTCTAGAGTAACTCGTAATTTCCGGCCTTTAGCCTTACAATTTTGTAGATCTAATTATGCTTTACACGATCCTTTCCGTGTCCTATGCTCTAATTATAATAGCTTCTACAATTTCCTCTCTTTCGAACAGTCTATTCAATCTATCACTTCTTCTATCCTCAGTTATCTTGATTTGCCACTACGAGCATCCTTGACCAATCCTATATTATGAATGTTTCTTTTGGTCAACGGTGCTCCCTTGGCACTTTTTTCTTATATTTTTATTTATTTATTTTTTGATATTTTTGATATGTTTAACTTTTATCTTGCTTCCTTTTTTCAACTTTTATATTGTAAATCCAAGTGTCTGGCCAGTTCTTAATGTGAGAAGGTGCATATCATTAAAAAGTTCACCCATCGGGCTAGATACGCGGATTAGTTATACCTTTTATTTTTCTTCTCCAAGTAAATTTACTGTTTTTTTTATTTTTTTTTTATTTTTGTCTATAATATTTAATTTCAACTGTACTTAGTTGTACTCCTTAAATAAATAAATTAAAAATAAATAAATAAATAATACCAAGCTAATATCTAAAAATATTATTAACTAAAAATATTAAAAGTAAAAAATAGAAACAATTATACAATACTACCAAATACGAAAACTGCATTTTATAGCTGCTATTGTCTGAACCAGTTATGAGTTGTAAGCAGTTTAATTTATCAATATTTTTGTTTACGACGTGTATGCATTCGATACTCTGCCAATTGTTTATAAAAACAGTAGTTGGTACTGGTTTTTTGTAGCTCTCGGATCTGTTGCTTAAGCAGTAAAGTTTGTCGCGCGTGATTGGATTTTGCTTAGTTGGGTAGGAAATGAGGTTGCTACCTGAATCAATGAGATGAAAAGCAACTAAACTTAGGAAATATAGAGACATTCCCATACAAGTCCAATGTTAGAATTGAACCTAATTAGCAGACACACCACTAGACAGCTGCTCAGAGAAGAGCACAATAGATTCTACGGGTCGCAGTATAGCAGTCCTATGCCCCTTGTGTGTGAGGTATCGGCAAATTATTTTTGGTTTTAAAGTATACATTTAGGCTGCCTTCTTCTCCTTATTCTGCCTCTGCAAAGCATATCTGACAGACACACTAGCGCCTGTGGACACACCTCATTTTAGACAAATTTTAAACTATAAACTATAAATAACTGAATGCAATTTAATTTCAACATAAAAAATTAGATTTATTAAATAATTAAATTATTTAAGGCGAATGTCAATCCTCCACATTGACTTCATATAAAAAATAAAAAACCGCAAGGTACCTACCGGAGCATCATACAAGAATAAGATGGATGGAGTTCGTTTTGAAACTTGCATATACCCTTTCGCAGAATAAAGGATATTTCGCAAGCAACTACAAAAAATAGCAGGAAAAAAAAATGCCAGACAATTTCGTTAGTAAACTGTAGAATAGTATATGTATATACGGAAAAACAAACAAAGAAAACATTCCGGAAATACCTTGATCAGCACAAAATGAAAACAGAAATGGCAGAAGTCTGTTGGGTGTATTTTCATACCCTGTACCGTATGGAACTAAGGGTATATTAAGTTTGTGCCAACCGAAAATGTATGTAACATATAGAAGGAATCTTCGGAGATCCTCAAAGTTACCTAAAGTATGTTCAGGGGGACTCGAAAAGTCGATATACCCATGTCCGCCTGTCCGTCCGTTTGAGCGCCTACATCCCAGAGATGGTAAGAGCTAGAGTAACCGAACTTTCACATTAGATCCCATATTATTCCATAGGACGACCTCGAAAAAAATCAAAAGTTTTAGATGGATAATTCGTTTGTTATATTATTATATATATATAATTTTAATTAGGGATTTAATTTTTTTGACATTTGCACATTGAATTTTGTTGTGCCTATTTATTGTTCACTTATGAATATTGCAATAAAAATTAAAACAATTTGACAGTCGCTCGACGACCGTGACGTTGCTCCCATTTGTAGATCGCGCTTAAACTGCTGACTCTTATCGTTGGAAGCCGGGTGGGAGGGTGAGCGCTTAAAGCTCGTTGGCGGGAATTTTAGATCAGCTGGTACGGTGCTTACGGCAGTGCATCTAACTAGAGCTGAGTTACTCCGTTAGAGGTTAATGAACTCATTTGCGTTTTGTTTGTTTTAAGCTTTTATGCGCTTTATTTTTTTTTCTGGTTAGAGCTGGCCGACAGCTGAAATTACATAGGTAATAATTGTAATTGTGATTTTTTTTAATTTGTTTTATTGTGTTTGATAATTTTCAACAAATATTTTCTCGCGTTTTTCCCATATATAAGATATATTGTTTAATTTAATTTTATTTTATCGTTTGGTTGGTGACGTTGTTATTTCGGCCAGATTGGTTGCCCGATTTTTTTAATTAATTGTTAAGTTTATTTAAATTTAATTTTCTTAGTCTTGAAAAAAAAAATTATTCAGCACAAGAATTTTATGAAATTTAATGTTTTATGTCTTGTAAAAAAACAATAAATGTACGATTAGTTAAATGTTAAATTTGCATATGCAACAATCGTTCCTATTCTATATGATATAGTCAACCGATTTCGATCAAATTTGACACAGTGCTTCAATACCTTGAAAAAGATCTGATTGCCGAATTTGGTTGAAATATCTTTACAAAAAAATGAAACATAACGAATTTTGTATAAAAAACGATTTGTTGGACCGGTGGGTCCTATGGGTGCTATATGATATAGTCAACTGATTTTGATTAAACTTGATACAGTGCTTGGGAACTATAAAAAGCTATTGTGTGCAAATTTGGTTACGATATCTTCATAAACAAACGAATTATTGATCTAAAACTTTTTGTTTTTTTCGATGTCGTCTGAAACACCCCTAAAGGAACCAATTCAAATTCAAGAAAATCAAATAAACTTGTCGCCTATGGAATAAAATTGAATCTAATGTGAAAGTTTGCTTACTCTAGCTCTTACCATCTCTTATATCTAGGCGTTCAAATGGACAGACGGACGGACATACGGACAGGCGGACATTGGTATATCGACTTCTCTAGTCACCCTGATAATATTTTAGGTAACTTTGGGGTGTCTCAGCAGCGAAAAAAGCGAGTAAACGCTAACAGCCGTTGTTTCGTCTCTATCTATTTTTGTACTCGTTGGTTCAACATTCTTCTTGTTTAGTGAATTAAAAAAAGAATATAAATTTAAATACCTCGACCTTAGCATTATTATACCCTGTACCGTATGGTACCAAGGGTATATTAAGTTTGTACAAGCCGAAAATGTATGTAACATATAGAAGGAGACGTCGGAGACACCCCAAAGTTACCTTAAATATGATCAGGGTGAATAGAGAAGTCGATATACCCATGTCCGTCTGTCCGTCCGTCCGTGTGAACGCCTAGATCTCAGAGATGGTAAGAGCTAGAGTTACAAACTTTCACATTAGATCCCATATTATTCCATAGGAGGCAAGTTTATTTTATTTTTTTGATATCGGGGATAAATTATATAGCTCCCATGGGGGTGTTTGAGACGACCTCGACAAAAAAAGCGTTTTAGATAAATAATTCGTTTGTTTATGAAGATATCGTAACCAAATTTGGTATTCGAAAGGTATTTTATAGTTCCCAATCACTGTACCAAATTTGATCGAAATCGGTTGACTATATCATATAGCTCCCATAGGACCGATCGGCCAAAATAACTTTTTTAAAGAAAAATTCGCTATATTTCGTTTTTTATTAAAGATATCGTAACCAGATTTGGCATTTGGAAATTTTTTCGACCACTTAAGCAATATGCCAAATTTGAACAAAATCGGTTGACTATATCATATAGCTCCCATAGGTCCTATCTTCCAAAAAATCGATTTTTTAACAAAATTTGTTGTGTTTCGTTTGTTTGTTAAGATATTGGGACCAAATTTGACATTCGTGAGTATTTTATAGTTCCTAAGCACTGTACTAAATTTAATCCAAATCGTTTGACTAGATCGTATAGCTCCCATAGGACCGATCGGTCCAAAAACACGTTTTTTATACAAAATCCGATGTGATTCGTTTGTTTGTAAAGATATTTGAACCAAATTCGGCATTCAGATGTTTTTTAATGTATTTAAGAACTGTGTCAAATTTTAATGAAATCGGTTGACTATATTATATAGCTCCCATAGGAACGATCGGTCAAAAAAATATTTTTGCTTAAAAATTTTTCTGTTTTTGGGTTTTTGTGAAGAAACCTGATTTTATTGCAAGCTATTGGTACAGGGTATCCTAAAGTCGTCCGCGCCCGACTTTAAGTACGCCATTTTTTTTTTACCTGGATTTTTGAGCGTTCGAGTATCATTTTTAGATATTTGTTTGCTAGAGTAGACATTTTTTGCAACTTTTGGCTTATAAATGAACTTTAGATAAAAATAATCGAAATACTGACCAATTTTTAATTATGAAGGGTTAAAATCATAAAGTTCGTTTTGAATTGAATAAAAAAAAGTAAACAATTTTTTTCGCTACAAGTTTTTAGCCTAGCAAAGCATTTTGTTGAATATTTTGTAAACAAATTATTAAAACTAGCAAGAGTAATTATTAAAACTAGCAAGTTTAAAATTTGATTTAATCTTGTTATTTGAATACTATTCAACAAAAAACAATCGTCAAAAACAATCTACTTCTACCTACCTCGTGTAAAAAGCGTGCGTGAAAGGTGTCACAGCTAAAAAGTTAACGTTTGAATATTAATCAGTTCGCGAAATGCATGGGTTAAGAATACATTAAGAAATTACGCGATATTACTGGCTTTTCGAAATTCCAGTAAAGAGTTGCTGTAAAAAAGAAGCAAGAAGATAAAATGATTTAAATTAGAACCTTAAATAAATAAAACCAACAACCAATAAATAAAATATTTTATGAAGGAAGTAGGGGCATCCCGACTATAATTTACCTTTTATTTCAAATTTGCTGCAAATTTTGAAGCGTCTGAAACCAAACGATAGATGAGTATATACCAATTATGGTAAGTGTGGCTTTTTGGGTTTACAAATAACTGGTTCAACACTTAAATTTTTTTTGTGAAATCCTTTATATTGATCCTTCTAGGAGTTGGCGTCGATGAAAATATGTGCATCAAAAAAATACGTCAATCATGGTTATATGCCCTTCAAAAGGTGTATTTTTCCTTATGGGATCCTTTATACTAATCCTTCAAGGACATTTTGGGCATCGATGGAAAGGTGTTGTAATGAACAAAATTACGTCTATCATTTTAATACACCCCATGGTTCAAAAGATATTTAAATTCAATTAATATATTCAATTTTTAAAATAAAAATTGCTCAGTAACTTTTATTTTCATTTTATATCATAAAAAATGAAGAATAACTCTTATTCACAATTTATAAAATAAAAATTGGTCAATAATTTTTATTTTACATTTTTATTATAAAAATTGACATTTAATTATTATTTAATAATTTTTATTTTTTAAGTCAAAAAATAAGAGTTAAGCTTGACATTTGTAATAAAAAATAAGAATAAAAGTTTATCCTTTTTTCGGATAGTCCATCGAAAATATGATATATAGTGCCTTGTACTTTTATCCAAAGACTTTTTCCCCTTTGAGTTTTTTAACCACATAACTCTTATTTGCGATCCCTGAAAAAATCATTTCGTAAATATTATACTCAATTATATTTATTAAAAGAGTCTTAAGCTCAAAACACTTTAAAGAAACTCTGCTACAGATATTTGTGCTAATTGTATAAAATCATGTTAAATAACTGCATTTTTTTCCTTTTTCCTTAGCTATTTAAATTAAAAAAAATTTAATACAAAATTTTAATTTTAATAAAAAACCTAACTCCCATGTAAAAATGATTATTTTATATCATAAGCTGATATTAAACGGAAAACCAAACCCCTACTTTTATATGAATACAATAAAATTTTTATGCGTCTTTTCTGGGAACGCATCTACTGCGTATTTCATACCTTACAGCAGGGCTGCCAGTAGTGGCTATTTATAGCCAAAGTGGCTATATTTGATCAGCTGTGGCTAGAAAAAATATCATTCTTGGCTATGGCTATTTTAATGGCTATTTTCTCAAAATCTTGGCTACTTTTTGGCTATTATTCTGATTTCCCGCGCGTTTCGTCACTTATCAACTCTCTTCGCATATATACAAAAATATACATCATATACATATGTACTGTAGTACATACATATGATGTCAGTTTAGTGGTCTCTCTTCTCTACTCTACTCAAGTCCAAGTCCTGTTTAAGGACTTGCCGTTTTTGGAAACGTTTGCTGATAAGAACGATCTCGGTAAAATGGAACTGCAATGGCACAAACTTGTGACTGTAGATTGGAAAAGCGTCTGTGGGAATAGGGATATTCTAGAAAACAGTTACAAGTTTTGGCCATTTGTTTATGAATATAAGAATAAGGGCGGTGTTCAAGCTTTTCGATAATTGGGTCAATATGCGTTGAAACTTCTCATATTACCTATGAGTAACGCTGTTGTGGAAGGGGCTTTTTCGATCATGAATTGTGTTAAAAATAAGCTTCGTAACAAAATAAACCAAGAAATGCTTACAGCCCTTATGCGTATTAGGCAGTACTTTTTCGAAAATAACAAGTGTTGCGAAACTGCCGAGCCTTCGAAGCTAATGTTGACCAAATTCAACTACAAACAAATGTATCCGCAATCTTCAAAAAGTACCGAAACCACCGAAGCGAACGATTTCACTCCCGAAGAACTCGAGTTACTTGATATTTTACGTGATGCCCAATATGTTTGTGCAATTTCTGAGCTGTAAACCAAGTATTTATTGGTTCCTCGTTACCTAATCTTTGTGATACTTAAAAGTTCAAAATATGTTGTAAGCACAGATTTATTACTTTAAGCAGAGTTCGTACTGTAGACGGAGATTTTAAGCAGAGTCTAAGCAGTTTATAAGCAAAGATTTATTGTACTTCTAAGCACAGATATTTAAATAGAGATTAGTGAAGATAATTTAGCTCTGTTAACTATAAGATTCTTTGCGATCCATGTTCCTTGAGGTTGTGACTTGACCAATAAAAAAATTAGAGCACTGAATTTTTTCGTTGTATTCCCAAAATTAAAGTAATTACTCAATCCCAAAATTAAAATAATTACCACCAATAACTACGCAAAACATAATTACTAACAAGTATGTATGTAAAAAATTTTATTACATAACTTAATATCAACAGTATTGCGTAAAAATACTACTATCAAAAAAGGGTTAGAAAATAAATATGAGAGTTAATTTTCGATTCATAATTTGGCTATTTACTTTTAGCTATTTTATATAGGAAGTTGGCTACTTTTGGCTATATTCCGTCCGCCAGATGGCTATACTGCCGTAACTTTTACTGGCAACCCTGCCTTACAGTCATATTTGTAAAATTTTATCATTTGCCGTCTGGCTAAACATATGTTTATTGACCGTTTGTCTCATTTCCACTGTTCCGCAATAAAGTTTTTCGTGCTTGGTTTTTTATGTGTTGATTGCCCAATAATGTTTCGTTCCCACTGTTCCGATAATTAGGTAAAGCTTTGTTACAGCTGTAAAATCCATTTATTACTTTAAGTTTAAGCATTTAAGCACTCCTTTGATAATAAATCCTAGCTCTGAATAATGCGATGCCATATTTTCATAAAAATTCTTTTATTTATACGATTTATTAGTAGGCATATTTGGAATTTTAAGGAAAGTATTTTATTTATTGGTTGTTGGTTTTATTTATTTTAGGTTCTAATTTAAATCATTTTATTTAATTTTTGAGGCGCGCCATCTACAGCAACTTTATATACTTCTTGCTTCTTTTTTACAGCAACTCTTTACTGGAATATCGAAAAGCCACTAATATCGCGTAATTTCTTAATGTATTCTTAACCCACGCATTTCGCGAACTGATTAATATTCAAACGTTAACTTTTTAGCTGTGACACCTTTCACGCACGCTTTTTGCACGAGGTAGGTAGAAGTAGATTGTTTTTGACGATTGTTTTTTGTTGAATAGTATTCAGATTAAATCAAATTTTAATTTGATTAAAAAATATTCAACAAAATGCCTTACTAGACTTAAAACCTGTAGCAAAAAAACTTATTTATTTTAACCCTTCATAATTAAAAATTGGTCAGTATTTCGATTATTTTTACCTTAAGTTCATTTATATGCCACAAGTTGCTAAAAATATCTACTCTAGCAAACAAATATCTAAAAATGATACTCGAACGCTCAAAAATCCAGGTACAAAATAATGCTAAGGTCGAGGTATTTAAATTTATATTCTTTTTTTAATTCACTAAACAAGAAGAATGTTGAACCAACGAGTATAAAAATAGATAGAGACGAAACAACGGCTGTTAGCGTTTACTCGCTGGTTTCGCTGTTGAGACACCCCAAAGTTACCTAAAATATGATCAGGGTGACTAGAGAAGTCGATATACCCATGTCCGTCTGTCCGTTTGAACGCCTATATCTCAGAGATGGTAAGAGTTAGAGTAACCAAACTTTCACATTAGATCCCATATTACTCCATCAGAAACAAGCTTATTTTATTTTTTGGATATCGGGGTTAAATTATATAGCTCCCATACGGGTGTTTCAGACGACATCGAAAAAAAGTTTTAAATCAATAATTCGTTTCTTTATAAAGATATTGAAATCAACTTTGGCATTCGAAAGTTTTTTATAGTTTCGAAGCACTGTGGCGTTCAGAAGTTTTTCTAGAGTACCCAAGCATTTTACTAAATTTGAGCAAAATCGGTTGACTATTTCCCATAGGGCCGATCTTCCAAAAGATCGATTTTGAACAAAATTTGTTGTGTTTCCTTTGTTTGTGAAGATATTTGAATTAAATTTTGTATTTGTAAGTTTTCTATAGTCTCTGAGCACTGTACTAAATCTAATCAAAATCGGTAGACTATATCATATAGCTCCCATAGGACGAATCGGTCCAAAAAAAAGTTGTTTATACTAAATTCGTTGTGTTGCGTTTGTTTGTAAAGATATTTGAACTAAATTCGGCATTCTGTTTTTTTTAAGGTATTAAAGCAATGTGTCCAATTTGATCGAAATCGGTTGACTATATCATATAGCATAGGGACGATCGGCAAAAAAAAATTTTTGCTTAAAAATCCTACAGTTTTTGGTTTTTTGTGAAGGACTCGGACTTTATTGCAAGCTAGTGGTACAGGGTGGAACCAATAAGTAAAAAAAAGGTCCATTATTTGGAATCGCATATTATTGACTACGTAACATAAATATAGACCCCTCCGCCCGGTCGAGTGAGTCGTAGCATTTTCAAGAACTTATTCCTTCTGAACGGGTCACGATATATACAAAAATATCAGACTCGAGCAAGTCATAATTTCCTAAAATGTACATAGCTATAGGTTACATATTGTCGGGCTCTACCCCAGCAACTAGAAACAGCACCTCTTCTCAATGAGACTGTTTTCCAATTCACAAAATATCTATACCAAATTTTATGCAAGTTATAAACTTGTAAATAAAATTTCTTATAGGGTAATTCCTTTGCGGAAGAACGTTGCAAGTTGAAGACAAGAATGGACAAACTTGATCCGCCTGCATATATTTGGTTTATTTAGCTATTTAGTTTCACTGGGAATTAAGCAATATGTACAGCGAAAAAAATCAAAAAAAGATCATTCTAAATTTATAATTGATAACTCAGATCTACAAATACAGAAGTCATTTTAATTTTTTTAAAGCTTCAGATGTAATGTTCTGCGTAGAATCTGAATTGAGGTTACGATTTGCTACGCTTTGGTCAAGTGAGTGCAAAAGTTTTATGTGATAGGTATGGAAAGTGGAAGGGGGTTACCTTCGCATATACTACGGTTGGTCACCGAGATGGATTCCAAAATTGTAAAAATTTCATCACTTAGTTTTGGTACGGTCCCTTAGGAATCTTAAAAAATTCCTGTATTTCCAATATTTGTCAAAGTAAAACTACTAAGTAAATCTACGCGTTAATTAAAGCTAAATCATCTAATTATTTTATCATCTTGGAGATGTAGGGATTCAAACGACGCTCATAATTTAAGTGAAGCATATTTATTAAACCTATAAAAAACTACAAATAAGTCATATTGCTGCGTTTAAAATGAGTAAAGAAAAAAACATGATTTCTTAGCTAACCCATGTGTTGAGGATAACAGAAGAAAGGAATCTTATGGAGTGGGATGGTCAGCTGAATCCTATCTGTGATTATCCAATGCAGCCGCAGAGCGCTGTCTAGGCATCTCCTGGCTACAATTGATCGGTGTAAAGTGAGCCGTGGAGCTTGATATAGGTGTTTGATAATTACGGCTAGCAGTTACAAAGTTTTGCCCTGCCGTGCAAGATTTATTCACGTTCACCGGGCTCCCATTATTTACGGAAGCTAAGAAAGGTTCGATAACATAAATGGGGTTCCTCACCGACTCCGACTGCGGAACATTGTGCAAGCCTAAGCCCCAGTTTTCGGGACCCAAATTAGCTGTTGAGCGAAGTCTAGACAGTTCCATATTCTGATTATTGATGTCAGCCGTAGATATCGGCATAGCCATCTCCACGCCACGATTAATCGGTGCAAAATAAGCCGTAGAACTCTGTCTAGGCATTTCAATGTTAGGATGAGTCGATGTGGGCATCGGAGTAAAATGAGCCGTAGTGCTTGATTCAGGTATTTTATAATTACGGCTGGTAGTTACATAACTTTGTCACGGAAACCAAACGCATAAACAAAAGTAAATTTTTCGTTCTTTACATTTACATTTGCTTTCAAATTTGTATCTTTAGTTATGTCCGAGGAGGCACCACCGAAAAGGCCAACGAAAATGGTTATTAGCGAGTCTGACAGTGACAGCTACATGGAAACGGAGACCGATAGCGACACTATAGTGGAAGTCGGAATAATGCAATCTAATTTTTTGCGGGATTACAGTGTTCGATTTGGTGATAGGTTTATCAGTACGACACTTGTTCAAAACGCTGCCAGTCATTGGGAAAATATGAGCAATAGTCAATATAATCTATATGCTCCCGTAAGTTGCACAGATATGGCAAAGAATATGTTTAGATTTAAAAATTGTTTCTTCTGGGTATAGGGCACATACAATTTCGGACGGACCCTAAGACTAATGGACATCACACACGTGGAAATGACTGGCCCCAATGCATTTTTGACAGCTGGCGAAGCTGACGCATGTTGTCCAAAAAAAGAAACGAAAGAAGAGCTGTGCGCCAAAGAAGCGTAGCTGCTCAAAGAAGCGGAAGAGTTGCGCCAAAAAACCCAAGTGCCCTCGAAAAAAGAAGCCCAGCTGTAAACCGAAATGCCCGATGCCAAAAAAGAAGACGTGCCAGCGTAAGGCGCCAAAATGTAAGCCGAATTGTGGCTAGGATTTAATCTAATCGACGGCAAATAAACGGATGTGGCAACACGTTTAGCGGCACGGCCATCACATTCTGCTGCAGAAGTCTGATGTTGGTTGCTGCCGTGCAGATTGTTTGTAATACCGATTTAGCTATACATATTTTGGATTGGACCTGAACCAGTACACGAGCGTCGTCCTGTAATGGGAACCGGTGAAGCTTCGGGAAGGTCTGCTCTTTATATTATAAATGTGGCATTCTGTTGGCCTAAGTTGCGGTCAGATGTTGGTTGTTGCCGTGCAATTTTTTACAAGTGGACCAAGCCAGTACACTCGAGTCGTCCTAAACTAGGAACCAGTGAAGCTTAGGGAAGGTCTGTTATTTGTATTGTCATGCTGTTAACTGTTGCCGGGTTGACCTATACCAGGTACACTCGTGCGTCGTCTCGCAATGGGAACCGGTGAAGCCTCGGGATGGTCTGTTAAATAAAATAAAAGTTTATCAACTTATACTTGACTTGAGCATTTGTGGGAAGGGAGCACTGATACCACAACATCGCAATAAAATTTTTTCAGGGTTCCGTTGTAATTACTGTAGTGATTCAAGCTAAAGTTGTAAGAGGGGCCGATACATTTCCGACCTACCGGGCCCTGGGTACCGTGTATAAAACCGGCAAAGCTTCGTTTAGAAAAGGCCCCCATTTCAGATACCTAGTCCAGAGATTTTTATTAATCTACTTTTTTTGCATACATCCAACCCTAAAGTATATTTTTTCGTTGCGTCAATGAAGTTTAAATGTCAAAAATATTAGATGGTATGGTTTTTGATAAGAAAAAATAAATGTTTTTTGGGGACGCTTTCTCTGCCTACGGATGTGCTAGAAAAATATTTAAAAATGGGGAATTCGTAGTTTTTTGAAAAAAAGAAGTAATATTAAATTAAATTCCTTTCCCTTATTTAGACTCACTCGCTATCAAAAATCCTTTCTTAGTGCTTTTGTCGTGCGGACAGTGCGTCATGGCCACCTACTCTAGAATTAATTCCGATATATTTTATTTGTACTTATTTGTACGGTAAACACAAGAAAAAAAGAAAAAAACCTTCTTTAGTCCTGTAAAATTGCACATGAGTCCAGTTTTAAGTAGATTCAATTATAGAATACAACTTTGGGCTGCCATTTAGGCCACTTGTGGTTGATATTGTCAGAAATCCTTTAAAAGGGCTCAACTAAACCAGCAAAAAAGACTCCATACATTGGATTGTGAATTGATCGCGAATAAAAGAAACAGTCGGTCAGGTCAAACAGTTCTATACAGAAAACCAAAAAGATCAGATCACCTCTTTGTTAAAGAATTAATAAAAGGAGAAGTGGTTCACTGAACTTATGTGTGAAAGATTAAATAACATTTACGGCAACCGTAACGTCCTTTTTGGAAAAAAAGGTGCAGCAAAATACCTCCTCGCAATAGGTATCATTTAATTTGAAAATATTATTTTGCAATCAAAATAATTTGTTTCATAAATAAATTATTAATTTATTCATTTAATATATTTTTTTATATTCCTGTTTTTAATAGGCTTTTTACACTGGGGCGCATTTGACATTTCGCATCTGCCGCCTCAGATGCTACGTATGAATCTGCCGTTCCGAAATTTTTAATATCATTCCTGCATCTTGTGCAAATGTTCCTATCTTATTGCGTCCCGATAAGAAATTATTCGACTATTTTTCTGTCCAACTCTAAGTTCGCCCCGAAATTGTAAACAATGTCCACAAAAAGATTGGCAGCCTTGAAATCGTAAGAGGGCGCCAAAGCCTCATATGTTTATGGAACTGGAGCACAATTTAAAATATGCGGCAATATATAGATAAAAAAAATATACAAGCCGATCCAACAAGCGTTTCATTCAGAACTTCTAGTTTGATGAGTGGAAAAATGTAGAAATCAATTTTATACATTTGTTTTGTATTTTATTTATTACAATTCAATATACCATAACAAATCGTGGGTCATTACGAATAACAAATCATTACCACAGCCCTGCAAAATTCGTGCAGAATATTGCACACACTGCTTGGCGAAACTCCAAATAGTCGTCCTATTGCCCTGTACTTAGAAGCGGAGCCTAGGGTATATAATGCAATGGCAATCCGCTTCTCAAGGGGAACTGCACCCCGCCAGTTCGTATCCTTTTTATTCAACAGTTGCAGCCTATCCACCAGTATTGAAAACACATTTCGCTCCATCCGGAAGTTCTCCTTAAAAAATTCGTCGCTATTTTCAGATATGTTTTTTTCCCAAAAATTGTCATAATAAATTTTAAGTTTGTGAATTTTTATTTTCATTTCAATTTAACCACACAACTTACAACGATCCAAATGGTTCGCGGGCGCTGCACTTGCATATTTGATGCATTGTCTAGCTCGTCCATCAGCAAGTCCATCAACTCGTCGTCGTCATTACTTAACAGCATAGTTTCATTTGCTGTTGTTGAGCGATACATAAAATAAACTCTAGTTTTTGTTTATAATCCATATTTTATATTTGTTTATATGCTATTTATATTTTAATAAAATTGCGCACAATTTTCTGCTTTTGCTTGTCAGCCTGTCACTTTGACAGATGCAAAATGCTAGATGTGCTCTATTTGAACAAGTTTTCACAATCCCATGCGTTCCTCTCAGATGTGCTCAGTGTAAAAAGCCTATAAATAATGTTGTCAGTTTGTTGTAGATTCTTTTAAATCGATAAGTTTTCCACTATTCGTTTCGCTTAATTTATTATCGATTTTAATATTGTATAATCACTAGTTCTTGGAACCAAATCGGGATTTAGTCAAGCTCATGAACTACCAGTTCATGGTTCCACAGTTTAGCGTGCCGGTTGTTTTACTAAATAAAAACCATGAATAGCGTAAGTAATACAAATTAATGGGTATTTATAAAATACTAAAATGTAACAAATCATACAGGAATTAAAGGCTAAGGTAGAGGCTTGCGAACGCACAGCTGAGGATTTTGCAAGCATTTACTACGATACATTCGACAATCGGCGTCATGTAAGTTGCTGGCAATTGCAAAATATCTCGTAATAAATTTATGCATTTTTACAGCAAATTGACCGCCTTTACGTAGACAATGCCGTCTTTTGCTGGAATGGCAATGGCGCTACAGGACGCGAAATGATTCGACGCTATTTTCAGGTGCTGCCTGCATCTACACATCAGCTAAGTACTTTGGATGCACAGCCCATAATAGACTCTGCTGTTGCAAGTCAAACGACGCACCTCATACACGCCAGTGGCACTGTTAAATATGGCGATCAGCCAAATCGTATTTTCCTGCAATCATTGGTAATAACCGCTGAAGGTGACAACTGGAAAATTGCCTCCGACTGTTACCGTTTGCAGGAGTGAATGCTGTAAAACTGGCTTACATATGTATTACATAGTACATAATAATATATAGTACTATGTATTATTAATAAACATAAAACTACAGCGAAATTAAAAATCAATTGGAATTGAACGATTGCACACGGAACATGCTGCCACAGAGACCAATGGAAATATCTTAATGTTGTTCTGCCAGAATGTGACGTAATGTTGGTTCTATTTTTAGCACATGGAGACTCCGTCAATTTGCAAAGTTGTTTCCATAGTGTAATAATACAAGGTGAGGACATAAGCGCAAAATAGAGAACCATAAGAAAATGCGTGCTTCTGAGCAAGAGAAAGCATCCTTTTTGCTACTAAAGCGAGAGCGAGCAAGCATAAGGGTGGGTAAAATTTATTTTTTATCTGTCTTGCTGTGCGAACGAACATGGTAAAATAATATATAAAATAATAACAGGTAGAGTAATGCTGGCGGTGGGTTCCCCAATTTTAGTGAGAGCCAAAAAATCCGAGAGAGAGACCGACCTCATCCACATTAAAATAATTTGCGTGAAGACCTCATGCATCGTCGCAGTGGCACGGCAGCCGCAAAAGCGTTGCAAAAATCAAAATTTTGATGTCAGCCTTTCATAACATAAATACATGTATCTGATTTATAATATCCCAAGGATCAAGAATATAAAAATGCTATTTAATTACAGCTACATCTTATATATACAAAAAAGTGTTTGTCTGTCTGTCTGTCTGTTTGTATGAGGTTGGACGCCAAACCCTTTGTCCGATTTTAATGGGACTTTTTTTAAAATGTTCAGAAGCTTCCTGGGACGGACATAGGCTATGTAATATCATTGGAAAATTTACAGGAAAATTAGGAAAATTGAAAAACCCATTCTAAATGTGGTTGTAGTTAGAATTTTTACAATTTTTATTTGCCAACTGATGTTGATAGTTATTGTTGTGAAAGCAATAGTTCACCTTATACAGGTGAAAATTACATAATAATTCACCTGCAAAAAAAAAATAAGGAATGCCATAGTTGAGTATCATATTATACGGAGAAAAATCACAAGCGGCAAATAAACTTTGTTTAAATCTTCTCTTTGGTTTTTAAAAATTCCCTTGGAAATTAGCTAAGGAATTCTTCAAGTCGAAAATTGAGTTTATTACAAATGTCTAAGTGATCAAAGTTTCAGATTATTGAGGATCATAAAACCGGATAAAAATCAAAATCAAAAGGTTAAGCTTAGCTGATGCAGCCATAACCATGACCTCATAGTATACAAAATTTATTTTCACACTTTTAACTTGACTTCGGATTAATCACTTTTACCACCCAGAATATCTCTCCCAGTAAAGAAGGAACATAAGGCTTACTGTATTAGCGTAATAAGAGCTATATCTATATATATAAAAATCAAATAAATTTCGTATGTCCTCTATAGACTCCTAAACCACCAGACCTATTTTAATAAAATATTACGTATGTGTTCACGTGCAGTTACATTTCTAAGGGGAAATTTTTAATTGGATCTACTGTTTGCAGTCATTGCATGGCATTTAAATTCAATGAGACGCCAGCCTTATGTTGTGTAAACGGACAAGTGAAATTACCGGCATTTGACGCTCCACCAGAATCTTTGCGTTCATTGGATATTGGAGGTACACGAGAATCGAAACATTTTTTGAAAAATATTCAGGCGCACAATTCATGCTTTCGAATGACTTCTTTTGGTGCGACGAATATTATTCGTGATAATTTTATGCCGACTTTTAAGGTAATTTCTGGGCACGACATACGTCATGTTCCGTTTTATCATTGCGGAAATATGATGATTTTCCTGAAAATTATGCCACCACTTATTATTTTACGAAACAGATTCAGGGGCAAATTTATCATAGCGTTGGTGCTTTGTTACCTTTTGCTGATCAAAGTTATCAATTCTTACACCTATATTTTGTTGGTAATTCTGATGCTGAATTGAACCAACGTTGTGCTATTGTATCAAATGTGAGGAGAGAAATTGTCGATCGATTGCAGCGTTTTTTGCACGATGCACGAATGCCTTCAGATAATCATCGAATTGTTATTCGTGATGATAAAATCTTATGATTGTCTAGATAAGCTAACAAGAGAATCTTACGATGTTCATAAATTTTAAGATTATTCAAAAAGTTTGGGCAGGACAATTAAAAAATACACAAATGAAACAAACAAATTAGTATACACCATTTACTGTGTAGGAATAGCATTGTTGTATGGAGGTGCCAATGCATTTCGCCCGATAAATTTGCATGTCATTATAGTATTTCGTGAACTCGCCACAAAAATAAATCATTGGAAGAAAATATAGATTTACTACACGAGCGTTATGAATAGGAGCATTATCTTGTTGAAAAAACTATGGAATTGGTAGTAATAGATCACTTAATTTTGGAAATACGGACTCTAACAATGTTTTGAATCGCTCGGCGTTCATCTTCTGATCGATAAAAATTGAGTCAATTGTTCCATAAAACGTGATGGCACCCCACACCGTGACACCACCTTCCTGGCTGTGATGGCGGACTTAATTTAATTAATTTTTTCGTAAATCGTGATAATTTTTAAAACCATCATTGCCATCTAAATTAAAACGTTTTTCATCAGTTAGAACAACCAAACACCAATCATTAAGTCGAGTGTTAGATTGAACAGTCCACGTCATATTTTCATCCGCAAATTGAAGCTGTTTTTCTTTGCGTATACCATTCAGAGGTGGTTTTTTCTTGATTTTTATACGCTTCAGTTGTACTGCATTTCTTATTGTATACTGAACAGTTGAAAGGCTCGATTTACTCCGGCTAATTCCTTAATCTGAGCTGCTGACATAGTCGAATTGGAAGCAATTCTAATAATTTTGCGCTCTGCTTGCTTAGTAAATGCTTTTTTCCCCCTTTGAAGTGTGTTCCATATACATCTAGATCCTTTAAATATATATCATTAGTTCTGGAACTGCGCTTTATCTCTTTTACAAAGTTTCGATTGGATAGTCCTTGCGAGTGAAATAAGTCTATTTTTTGACGTTCCAATAAGCTCATAACAGTAGCTTTTCCCATTTTTGGTTTAAATATTGCTCGAAAACAATTGCTTTGTTTATTTTCAGTATTTTTTCAATCAAAACAATTGCATTTTACTCCACAAGACTGAAAAATGTTAACTGCGTCTATTTCAATGACCAACTGAAAAACCACGTGATTGCACATACATTTCTTGAGTCTTCGAATAGACTGTTATTTTTTTCGCACATCAACCAACTATTGGCAAATATTTTTCGAGCAAGATTCGAACTTTGATGGGAAAACCATTTTGGACAGTTAGAACATGCGTTATTGTAAATAAAGCAGTTTATTTCAAAAAATCGTTGGTGTGTCTTACCTAAGACCAGCAGTGTGGAATAGAGAAAATATGACTTTATATCTTTTTAAGTTTTTACAATACTATTTATAATATAATATATATATATATATATAATATTTGGACCACTTTTTCAACTTTGGAAGGAAAAAAATAATATAAACCAAAAAAAACCTTTTTTGTTTCACTATAAATGCTTGGCATTTAATGCTTTATTCTAAGCTAGAGTTAGTTCTCACTGTTTGGCCGGTGCATTTAGTTCGAGCCAGCTCAACCTCGTCCAACTCGTATCAATTGGCCTTTAGATCGCTTAAGCCACCGATATATAATATTCAATAAACATTGTTGAATTAAATTAAATATCGTTTAATTTTTTATGGCCAACTCGTTGGATGAACAGATACTTATATGTATGTATTTTAATAAAAACAAATCAAACCCTAAAAAAAAAGAAAAAAAACAACAACTTTAATTCATAACTGCGACAAGAAGGAAGGAAGGAAGCCAATATCGCCATCAGCACCAACACCACCAGTCATCCACCAGTTCCAGACCCCATTATCAATTTAAAATATTTTAAGACATCCAAGACCAATAATTAATTTACTCTGGTAACTGCTTGATGATAACCAAAAGCTATCGGAAGTTATACGCATCTACAAGGACGTCTATCAACAGCATCACATCTTTCATTTGGTTTGTGCCACCAAAAACATTATAAGGTCGCTAATCAAAAAGATCCCTCAGCATTAGCCAAGCTTCCTTTTATATCAACATAACATGTCCACATATTAGATGAAGCTGTTAATTAACATTCATCTGTTTGAAAATTGAGGTTAAGTTGAGAAGTTAACATTTTGCTTAACAGTAGTTGACAATGTTACGAGTGTGCAATGATTATATACATACTTTTTGCTTAACGCGAACGGGATAACCCGATACCTTAACTTGTATGAATGTACTTGTCGAAGTAATTGTTCTGTTTAAATGCATCATGGAGTTGTGATAAGTTTGCCATCTTTTGTTTTATTAATTTTGAGGACACACCTAACTTAAGAGTAGACATTAAACAGTTTCGCCATTGTTGTTGGTGGATGATGCAGCCGGCTTTTAACTGTCGTCACTGATACTGATACACTGATACTCTGGCCAGTGCCAGAGACGCTTCTCATAGAAATGTATGACAAGTAGTGGGCATCTAACGTTGGCCACTTTGGCAGGCACATAGTCGGCATGATTACTGCCTTTCCATTCTATAAGAAACATGCGTTGTCCTGATGAGTCGTCCAATCCTAGTATTTTGGATGGCTCCAAGCCACGATCAAAGCCAATGAGTTTTTTTTGTTCGTAGTTTTCGTGTGATTCCTTTTTATTGATTTTTAGCGATTCTTCAAAGGCAGCTATCAAATCTGGGCAATCGAGATTTTCAAGCGGCTCCCAAGTATACCCTTTCCATTTGAGATAATATTCCGTGCGACCGTTGACAGTGCGTTTGTTTTCAACGCGTTCTACTTCCAGTTCAGCCATTATAGTTTACTGCAACGTTGTTCGTAATTGTATTATATTTGCAAGATTGTTTTTGTAATTTTTTTGCGCACTAAGAAATGTGCAGAACACTCGTCAAAAAACAGTTCGTTGTTGCGTGTTTGTATATGTGAGTAAGAATGCCTTGTGCTTGTGCAGGGCTGCATCTATGGAAATTGTTATCGCCACGCATTTATCGAAACCGCATGTGCCTTGCTGTCGGAACCGCTGCTGAGTTATCGTGCTTTTATAGCATTTCTTATTGTATTTAAATGTTAGTTATGAAAGATTATTCAAGAAAGTTTTAAAAATATATAAAATGGTCGAATTTGTAAGTGAAATGCAGGAACGGCTTCTTGGGAAGAATCTATCCGCTAGACAAGTCAGGTAAGCTGAAAATATATAATATTTTCAATAGGCTCAATTTAAAAACGTAGTCCTCATGTGTTTACAGAGACTTAAGACTACACAAGCCAGACCGACATTAGTGACTATATCAATTACATTGTTTATGAGAAGATGAGAAGCAAATGTATAAACTGATAGCGGAAAAAGAAAAGCTGTTTAGGCCTAAATATAACGACTTAAGAACTTCAATAGCTGTACGTATTGTACGCCTCTATCGTGCAGTTGCGGGTAAATTTTGGCATGATGAGCGTCTATGGAGTAGCTTTATTCGAGTTAGTAAGAAATCAACGCCGCAAGAAGTGGCTGCCAATTATCAGAACATGATAGTTACAACTTTTATTTGATCTTCCTTTACAGTTCCGCGGCGATAGGTCGGAAGTTTGGGTCAACACCGCTCTGTGGCCCTATGAGTACAATCGCATGGACATAACTCGCGTCAGAGACTTACTATTACGTGGCTTACAGCGTCATCCTACATCCGAGTGTCTGCACAAATGCTTTTTCGAGGAGGCTGCTTTTTTGGATTGTACCTCAGATTGACCTCAGTGAAAATAATCTCTCTGAACTGGATATTGCAATGGAATGCATGAAAAGTTCGCTCACGAGCCAACTCTACGGCATGCATTGGCTCAGCGTGAATTGCAATAAGTTTTGAATTCAACGGTCAGTTTATGAGTTATAAGTTTATGGTTTCATTTTAGAAATTTATCTGCGTGTAATTTCAATTACAAATCAAAAGCGTACATACAGAATTGTTTAAATTAATCAGATAGTTCCACGTTTTATTTTATAGTATATTTTCCGTTTGTATTCATATTTTCTTTACAGCAGCGTGATGCAATTGCAGAATGTTTATCTTAGGAGACCGATTTGAATAAACTAAGTGTTCAACATAATGTTTTTAATTTATAATTTAAATTAATAAAAAATATTTTGCAAGTGCAGCCATATATGTATATAAAACTTTTTTTTATTTTGTAACACAGAAATTATTAATAGAAATAAGCTGTCTAATATTGTTATTACTTTTTGTTTTATTGTTATTGTTAAATACATACATATATTATACCGATTCACATAAAAATTTAAATGTTTTGTCTTGAGTGTATAAGTTATTGTTTATTCGTTGAATTACCATAGCTAAACCTTTAAAAATTATGTTTATTCACTAATAATTTGTGTAATATGCATCCAAGAGACGCTCCTAAACGATATAATGGATTTTTTTAATTTCTCTTGGTGTATTGTGTCTGTTGCGTATCTGACAAAATTATAAAAACTTGAATGAGTTCATTGGTAGTTTATCTTCTTTCGGATCAAAATTGCGTGCCATCTAATGTTGGTGCAAGATTTGCTTGTTCGACCTCATCTGTAAAGTATTGTGCAATTATTGCGTAAGCCACTTTATAAATTTCCACATTCTCATGGCTTTGCAGACGTTCGATTTTGTCAAGTCCTTCGCATTCCTCAATCAAATTGGCTACATCTTGCACATGTGGGTCAGCCATTTTAAGCATGTTATGAAGACCGTCAAGCACCACGTTGATAACTTCCGTATCCTGGCACGAGAGAAGATCGCAAAAAGGTGAATGAATTTTTTTATATGAATTTGATTTGTTATTCAAAATAAAATATGGCGGATCTAAAATAGTTTGAAAAATAAGGGTAATGGCTGCTAACCATGTTGTGCATTTTGAATCAGAAAAGAACCTTAATCAGCTTCTTAATACTCAAATTTGGAACTTGCTCTGATTAAACAATTTTAATTAGCAAGTTCCAAAGATCTTCTAAGCCAATTCTTACCAGAATCAAGACAAAATTTTGAATTTTGATCCGCCATTTTGATTTTTAAACATCAGACCACAGATTTGTAATCAGCTACAATAAAAACATATAACAATATTCTTTGCAATCAAGACCAAACTTAGAACTGGTTCTGCCATTTTGATTTTTGAGCACGAATCTGGTACATGATTAGAATATTTGCATTGGATGTGTCCAATGAGAAACGTTGGAATAAGAGGAATCTCTGCTTGAAATAATAATATTGCGGAGCAGCCTTCAGTAACATTAGCCTACAAACGACTCGATTTATTGACTGGTATCAAGGAACTTTTTTGTTAAATTTTCGTGAGGCGAAATCCTTATAATCATAAAACAGGTGTAGAGTATAAATGTCACAAATATTTCATTTTTGACTTTCAACTCCATATTACAGACCTTAGACTACTAGAATATTTGGCGACCGTGTTGCGTTCCAACTATTAATTGCAGATTCCAGGAAAGAGTTCTGGTTTACTAAGTCCCATCAACATTAGTGAGTTTAACATTTTCTAAATGGTCCAGTAGTCATTATTGTACGGTACTACGTTAAAGATTTGGAATCACCTCGAACCATTCCAGAATTCGTTCATCAGAAATACCATAAAAGCTGCATTTATGAAACAAAACCTTTTATGGATCCATTAAAAATTAATTTAAAAAATTTTTGTGCTTCGCCAATGATAGTTTTATTACATTTTGGAATAGTTAAAAAATATATATGTATCCTTATCCGTGGCAGCGAGTTTATATTGGAAAGTGTACCGGTATATGTAGGTATGCGAAATAAACTAAAATATAATAATCGTGGGGTATATCTTTATGGTGAAGAATTGGAGAGAACTGTAAAATATATTCACGATTAGTACTAGTGTCCTTATTTTGGCTAAGTTGCTCTTACCATTTGAAGTATCGACATATACGTTGCAGTCGTCCAAGGGTCCCATTGAAATCAGCTCAGGGTACATGCGCTTCATCGATCTTGTCAATGGTCTATATAAGTTGTACACGCTCATCAAAGGATGTTCAATCATATTGCTTGCAATTGCAGATTTTAAAGTGCGACGACCTTTCTCTGGTACTGGCTTATTCTTAGTCTTATCCATGGTTCTTTTCTATTTGATATTTCAAGCGATAATTCAGGTAAAAAATATATTCTTTTCGTTTAAAAAGTTTGAAATTTTACTCAATTCCTTCTCGATTTAACCCAGATATGCCCAATGTCCTACATGTAGGACACCTCTTTCATGATCGATCATGCACGCAAATGTTAAGTTACCTTCGCATGTTAAGTGTTTCTGCAATCAGCAGAGACAGCGCAAGCATGTGAAATAAGTTTATTTATAATTGTTCTGTCAATGTGTCCTGACGCGAGTATTGAAAATTGTGAAATTCAACAAATGAAAAATTTCAAGAGACGCTATGAAAGGTGAGCTTATAAAATAAATTTTTTTAATGAAATATTACTTTTATGTATGGAAAGTTATTGAGAAATAACTGTTTTAAAATATAGTTATACTAGTCTCAATAGTTTTTTGTAATTTAAGGGTTTTATTTTACATTAAACATTGGTGTCCTATATATAGGACATTGGGCAAATGCGTATCTATTGGGTATTAATACAATATTATTTATTTATGGAAAAAGAGGAGTTACTCTTCATAAGATACTCTCGATTTTGGAATTTGACAACGAAACTTCAGAATTAGCCGAAGAAATAACAATATTTCCTCCAACAAACGCAACAGGAAATGTGGCTGATGAGGATTCTGGACCCTAAGACACCACCTTTGCCACCTGCACAACTGCATGCGGCAGCAGAAGTGATGCTTAGAGTGCTCATCATCAAACTTTGCCCATCCAAAACCGAAAGCCCACAACTTATCAACAAGGACGCACAAATACCTCATTAGGACTAGATTTGCGCTTTGACTGCTTAGATCACCTTGTGATACCACAGGAAAAACAAACACGCTGTGCATTGTGCCATCAAAAAACCACCACCAGGTGCATCAAATACGATGTAGGAGAACACACTAAGTGTTTTATTGCATAATATTAAAAATTATTAATTAATTAATATTTAACTCATCATAGCATATGTGCCCAATGTCCTACATATAGGACGCCTCCAAAATCATGGATCTCAATAAAAATTTTTATTTTAAAGTATGCAATTGTTTTATTTAACCTACAATATTTTTTAAGAGACTATGCAAAAAAAATCGTTTTTTACGCGCACACAAACGCACGGGCATATCTGGGTTAAATGAAATAACTTAATAAATTGAACGATCTTGTATTTTCAAGTTGACATGGAAATACAAGCATATTTTGTTTAGCTTTTCGAAAGACAGCTTCAGGAATATAACGAGTGCCATCCCAAAATTAGCGGGTCAAACATACCAGGGTTGTTAAATGTCCGAGAAAGCGAAAACGGTCTCAGTAAATTTCCTAATATAAAAAAAAATTGGTCATGCTTACACTACCGGTCGAAAGTTGGGGTGCAGCTTACAATATTAATGAAATGATTTGAATGCGGTTTTCGTCATTTATTATTTTTATTTACGAAAAAGTTATCATTGTGAAAACAAAAAGAATTGGAAATGTTTAAAAATATTTTTGATTGGGCATCTTTTTAATCACTTTAAGCCATGATTCCTTGAAATATGATTCCAGTAATTCTAGTAGGAACGACCAAAGCTATATTATATTAGTTGGTTCCAATTTTCTCACTTGTCTGTCCAATTCATACCACAGCAAGTAAATCGGGTTACAACCTGCGATGTAATTTCGGCCAAATTTGGAAGGATCGTTATCCTGCTGAAACCAAATAAGCGACTAACAGTTCACTTCGAAGTGTATAAGAGCGCGCAGAAGGCATTAAACCCATTTTCCAACTTGCGTCATATGAGGACCTGAAAACCTCTCGTGGATCCACCATTGTCACCACGTCCGTATGAACACCTACATAGTTTGCGAAGACTATAAGAGCCAGAGACACGAATCTTTACTAGGTGAAGTTTGAATTATATCAATACCCCGTTCCCCCATAATTAAGTTTTGCAGATTTTCGCAAAGCTAAAGTGGCTCTAAGATATTAATCCACATCCAAAATAAATCGATGTTTAAATTGGTAAGTTCTAAGAAGGAGCATGTTGTAATTTTTGTTTGAGGAAAAAGGTACTGGGTATTACACTGACTCGACTATATTTTGAACATACATTTTTTTGTGGTTTTTTTTTTACAATATTTTCAGGGATAATAGGTAAATGAATTGACATTAAATTATATAACAGGATTGACTGAAATTTAATAAAATCAGCCAATATAAAAAAACGTATTACATCGGTTAAATAATGAAATAAATAGATAAAACCTAACATGATATATCTAAATTCTGACTGAAATGTCCAAGACATGGTGTCACTTAATGCGCCTGGTTACATAAATATTTCCACACAGTTGCGAGGCATACGTCCAGAGTGGATTAAGGACTGTCTTGTAAAGCCGGACTTTATTCTCGAGGCTGAATTGAGAGTTACGCCCCTAATAGCCACTGCACTTCTGCTTGTTTTAATTTTTAGCAGCGCGTGTTTAGCTTTTATATGCGCCATCCATGTAAATGTTCAATCCAGGTGCATTCCCAGGTACTCAACTACTTCACTTTGGGGAATTTCAGATCCGTATAACAGAACCAATGGAAGTTTTCTTTTCTCAATGCAATTCTTTACATGCGGATTGCCGGATTGCTAAGAGCTGCTGATCGTGTTTAGCAACCAGATTTTCTGAATACAGCGAAGAACTCTTCCAACAGAGGCTTGTAGTTTGCTTAGGGTTTCCGACCAACTTTCTCAATTAAATTTCTTCTATATAGGTCCTATGCTCGCTGATGATGAAGAATTTTAAGACTTATATTTAAGCCGATGTGAATCAAATCAATGCTCTAGTTTACTTATTAATAATGAAAAGAAAGAATATTAAAGCAAATTGTTTGGGGACGCGGTCTATAAGTGATACTTTTTTCCCTATTTTTTTTTTATATTATCAACAAATTTTTGCTAATTTTAGTTAGTCTTATATAATACAAGGTACATAAATATATGTTTTGAATCCTTTATGTGACTAACTAAATAAAGCTGCTTTAAATTCCGAGGCGCTTCGCCATGGAATGAATTGTCATGGAACGTGACAAGGTGACGACATAAGCCGACAAACTCTCTTTTTGGTCAGATTTCGGTTTTCTACCACCTATAACTCAAAGTTCAATTTATTCTTAAGGGCTACCACTAATCGGAATACCTGACGGAGAGATAGACGTGCTATATCGGTTACATGCTTTATAGGGACGAAAAATTGTATATCGGATATTTTGATGTTGTGTGACGACTCCATATTGTATTTCGCTTAAACTAGCAACAAATATGTGATATTTTCAATACTGGAAATGCATTCCTGACTGTTTGGGGAAA
>JBAMAX010001020.1:0-34700 GCA_037043745.1 Chymomyza amoena
ATGGTGGATGGTATTAAACAAAAATAGAGCATTAAAATGCATGAAATCTATTCATAGGGCAGCTAGCTTGAAACACAGCATTAAACGCATCAATTGCCGATAGATCTATATGTTTAGCAGTTAGCAGTGAAATTGGCCTTAAGCCGACATTCGAGTATTCTAAGCTAGTTTCAGCATATTCCCAGAAGCAGACTGTAACAGAAAGAATACCATCTTTACCGATGGATGGGCATTAGCGTATCCTTCCGCTTACCAGATCATTGTAGTGTCTTCCAGCAGAAGACATAGCAATTATGGAAAGTATTTTCATCATTAAAACGCGAATATTAAACAAAAGGGAGACTCAGATAACATATGTTCTGACAGTCAGGCTGCATTAAAACCATTACAATAAGTAAGGCTCACATACAAAACAGTGATGGAATGTCATGAGCTTCTGCTAGATGGTGCAACATTTTTTTTTACTGAACTCGCAAGAATTAGAATAAATAGGATTCATTCGTTCATTAAATTGACAGGCAGTTTCAGTGAGGATATTGGAAATACAAGAGGCCTTTCGCAGCCCTAGGTGTATCGGAAGACAACCATTTCTATCTACCTATCTACTTGTGTCGCGATTATAAAAACCAAAAATGGTTTAGGTCAGGGAGGCATTTTTACTTAAAAATGGCGGCTTTAGCTGTACCTCTAAACCCTAGTGAATATGTATAGATTATAATATAGTACATAGACAAAAGTGCCTGGCTGAGGGAATTTCACGCTATCTTTGTATGACTGGTATTAGATATTAAAATTTTCAGTAAACTATCTAAGAACATTGACATTGACTTTGTTGTTTGAAATAATTGTAAATAATAATTGTTTATCCTGTACCTATAGGTATAAAGAGTCTACTAAAATTGTGCAATGTATGTAAGGAACAGAAAAAGGCGTGGCAGACCATAACTTCTTCTTTCAGGGCTTTGCCAGTTCGTGTAGAGTCCTACTACTGTCGACTGTCTATCGTATGACAGCATTCGACTCTTCTCTATCTCTAGGTCTGTCTTTCCAGTTAGTTATCCCAATTTTTCGTAGATCTTCCCTTATTCCGTCTATCCATCTTTCACGTGATCGACCTCTTCTTCTGTTACCTATTAAGCTTACAAACCATAAGTTATTTATATCAAAATGCTTGTAAAAGAATGGAAGTACAACTACAAAAACGTTAAATATATAATGTTTATCATTAGTCGGTTGAAACGTACATTCTTGTGCGAAATTGTGTACGAAAACTTGCTAGTAGAAGGTCCTTTCAGAATTACCACACTAGTGTTGGTAAATGTTCGAAAAACAACTATAAGTGGGAAGTACCGAGGACAATATTCCAAAATTCGTTTTTTATTTAATAGAATATTTGAGTCGAGCTAAAAAAATATTCTTTACAAAAAGGGGATCTTCCGATCTTTGAGAAACAGGCAAAACTACTACTAGGTCGTCCTGATATATTACTCATTTTCTTTTAGATGTTGTAAACATATTATTTTCACTAACGTAATATACGCTAAGCATATACATAAAGTATCCTATACTCAAAAGTACAAAGGATATAATAAGTTTGTGCAAATGTATGCATCGGGAAGTAGAAGTCGTGGCATAGCCCATAAAGTATATATTGTATATACTTCATCAACAGGTGAGTCGAGGAGTAAAAGGATTTCAAAAACTATTTGAGCCATGGATCTGAAATTTAAAGTTGCTAATACTATTAGATCGCATCTAATAGAAGATTTAGAGTCTAATCTCCAATGTAGACATGTAGAGGGATGTAAGACGAAGAGGGAGTGATAGCATTCTCTGGATATGGTATTAGATTGGGATACAGCTGCATAAAAACACTTAAATCCGTGTTGAACTTTAATTTTTATACAAGTCTTTAGAATAGATGATTTTTGAGTATAAGAAAGTTAAGGCTATAATAAATCATACATTCGTTAGTACAGCGCATTTTAAAGTCGGGCCGGACAGACTGTAACATTCATGTATGCAATGGAAAAACATTGTAGAAATAAAAAGGTACAGTAGGTATAATAGTTTGGATATTCTAAATTGAATGAAGAAGACCGCATGGGTGTTGGCGTCTGAAGCACGAAGGAGTGTAGCCCCCATAGTTTTTATTATACTTTTTTATCCTAGCCTAATGTTTTTTTTATGTTGGCTTTTACGGATAAGTGCCTAGCAATCAGAATATGCCAACTGATGCTTATGTTTATGCAACAGAAATCTCTCAACATCCTTTTAACTTTTGCATCATCTTTCCTTGATGCCACACATGCCCTTATCTCGCAGGAACAGGAGTCCAATAAAGGCTTTTTGGCTGCTTTGCATATACGCACACATCCGTTTGCCAAATTTCCAAAAACGGAAATTAGATACAGAAGTTATAATTAAATTCCTCCAAGTTACCTCCATAGGCTCACGCACACAATTTCATACATACATGCACTTAAACATGTGTCTGTATCATATGTGCATATGTTGGCCAACAAACTAAGCATGTAAGCAGGCCGAAACGAAGTCCTCTGCCCTTTGGCGACAAGAGCTCACATACGGCCAAAGAAAGGGATAGTGGCAAGACGAGTGAAAAGAGAGCCGGGAGTGGACAGACAAAAATATAGCTTGGGTGCAAAGGCATTTAAGACTCTCTTGGATGTGATGGTTCTCTTTAAATACACTGACTCAAAAGTCTAACCGATTTGTAAAATTTGGGAAAGGCGTGGCATATAATAAATTCCTTATGAATAAATTATATGCCTATCTGTCTGCTGAAATAAATTTGATTTTACCAAAATTGTGAAGAATATAGTTTATCGATTAAAAATATGTTTTTACACCAGACTTACTCCCACTTCAGTTGCAATAAATTATATAGTGGAAATGATTTGAGGCATTACATGAAGAGGTCTTAAAATATTTCCAAATGATTCACATTCCCAATTGTTTTAGACTTAATGGCAACAATGACGCACCAAAACCTCTTAGTTAATAATGGTGAGGAAACGAGTATAGATAATAGTTTTTAGTTTTACTTCTATTCTTCGATAACTCATATGCCACCTTAGTGATCACTAGCTGTATGGCAAAGTACCCCAGACAAATAATTATATCTGCATAAATATTATTTCAGATATGTTATTTTTGAATAGCGGACATCCTTTATGTCTTTTATGTTACTGCCAGTTCGTCTAATTCCGTCATAAAACAGTTTATAGTATTATTATTATTATATAATCCTAAATGCTTGGTGCTCCTGAAAAGAAGGTTGATGAGCAGGGAGGGGGATCATTTGATATCATGGTATGCCAAGGCGCTTGTATTAAATTCTATAATTTCTCAATGTATTTCTAATAAGGGGCAAAAGAAAACTAAACTTTTGGGGAAACGTCTAATTTGAATTATGATATCTTACTGTAATTACGTGACATAAGATATAATTTCAAAATTAATTAAGATTGAATATGATGCAGAAATATCCTCATTATATAGTTAGCGATTAGTCTTTTTTTTCTGGTCGCATAAATGCACAATAATATACTATATTCAATTGTACATAAGAGAGTGATTAAGAGCTAAAGTTGCGAAATTGTAATTTTGGTGAAAAATATTTCCTTTCTGAAGTGGGCGACGACGAACTCGGGCCTAAGTCCAATTGAGAATTTCTTGCAAATACCATCTATAAATTTTTTTGAAGATATAACTTGTTTACCAAGCGAAGGGTTTAACCTGAAAAAAGTTGATAAATATACCTTAGGTACAAAGGGTATATTGAATTTGTGCAAGTCGAAAATGCATGTAACATATAAAAGAAGTAATCGGAGTGTCCACAAAGTTAACTAAAGTATGATCAGGGTGCTTAGAGAGGTCGATATACCGATCGTTGTATGACCGTCTGACTATCTGTTTGCATGTCAGTCCCTCCATATGAACACCTAGATCTCAGCTAGAGTCACTAAACTTTCAGATAAAATACTTTATTACACAATAGGAGACTAATTTATTGTATTTTTTTTATATAGGGGTTATGTTAGACAGCTCTCATATTGCTGATTCAGAGGACCTTGAAAAAAATATTATATAGACTTATTTATAATGATATCAAAACCAAATTTGGCATTCGAACGATTTTTAGTGTTTACTTTTTCGTATAGCACCAGAATGGGACTGGGGGAAAAAAGTGTTGCATATTTTCAGGAGCAATTGCAATAAACAGAGTCCTTGGGACTGGTCCAAAAGCTATGCTGGAAGTGGAGGATAGTCAATGTTTTCTCACCTCCTAGCAAAAAATGCAAATATCTTTTTGTGAATCACTTGATCAATACTCCATGCCACACTTTCTTAACTTTATATTTGCGCTCTTTTTAAAGGAAACTTAATTCAATGACGCCACCTACTAAGCCAGCGAACGATGCAATTATTTTCAAAATCATAATAACAATAAGATGATGCTAGTCGAACTATATAATAATTTGAATGAGACACAAACGAACTGAGCTGCTCCGTCGACTCTGCATCTGAACCAGCCTCAGTGCTGCGCAGTCAAAGACACGACACTTACAACAATGGGAATCCCACTCCTGGAGACCACGCCATTAAATCAATGCACAACATGGCCGACTGTCTGGATTGCGAACACTGCTGGGTCGCAATATATCAAACTTTATGTTGATTGTAGTGGCGCGCCAAAAACTTTACTTCGATGGGTGTAGGGATTCATGGGATCGGCACTCTGTCCGGGCCCGCATTATGTGTCATTGTTTTTTGTTATTGATTTATTTAGCACTCATCATTGTCATTCTCCTTGTTGCTTCCTCGTTTTCGTTTCTGTTCTTGTTTGTTATTTCCTCTTTATCGCTTGTGATTTTATTTGTGTTCTTATTTTTGATTATATTTATTTATTTTTATTTCTAGCGAATCGCCAGCGATGAAATTTAATAATTCCACTTAATGCAATAATAATTTCGTCGCCTTTTCTTCTTTTGTTGTCGACTGCGAGCCTCACTCAGGGTCATCATAATCATCATTATAGTCACCGTCATGCTCTCATTCGATTGAAGCTGGGTCCAGAGCGCATAATTTGTGCGAAATTTGTCAGATTGCTCACATCTTTTGGCCACTTAAGCTTGAGTAATAGCACCAGGCGTAGCCCTCTATCTTATTTTATGTATCTCTAAAGCTTCCTTCTGGGCTGGACCATTGTAATATGTTTTATTTGACTTGTAGCAGCTGCATGAAAGCATCTTGTATTTATGGGTAATAAACAAAGCAAAATGAGCCTCTGTCCAGAAATCAAAATTGTGTCCAGTCCAAAACGAAGATATGCGCCGATAATTATGCTACTAAAATTGATAGATACTCACACCTGGAGCAACTTTGGTCGAAGCGTTTATCGCGGCGGTCTTTATTGAAACGTTGAGTGAAGTCGAAGCTGAGTTGGGACATACCAGAAATAACATATTTTGTAATTTCATCTAAAGCTTAATACAATTTCAATAAAGCTTAGTATTGAGTATTGTTTATGGTCTACACGTCCGCAACCCAGCCAGCAGTCATGACGTAGAGAAGCTAAGAAGGAAGGACCCACCATCAGCAACAATCCAACCAAGCATTAACGACAGCGCCCAGCAATTTAAACAAATAGAAAGCAAACGCAAATAAAAACAGTTTGTTGCCACTTTTCACATCAATTACGCACTTCAACCGAAATAGTCGACGATGAGGCGAGAGACGAGAATGACGATGTGAAAGACGACGTCGAGAAAAACGATGACTACTTGGAGGATGATGATGAAAAACGAAGCAGAACGAGGAGAACAAGAACAAGCTTCTAGTATAAAAATAACACTTGAAACTAAACGCGCATTCATTCAGCTGACGTTGCCGGCGGTTTCTATATGGATATACGAGTATGTATTAATGTACATATGTAAGTATGTGTGTGTGTGTGTGTATGTTCGTAAGTGAAGATGAGCTGAACGGCTGTGCCACGCCTTCCAACAACCACTTTCGCCTGCGTGCACGGCTGATTTTAGTGCTTTTATTTCTATACCCTGTAGCTATAGGGTCAAAAGAGTATTATAGATTTGAGCCATGTTTGTTACTAGAAGATTGACCAAAATGCTTACTATTGTGAAAATAATTATAGCGTTTGAAAAGATCTATGCTGTACCAATATTTCACTTTATTTTATTAATAAACAGTGCAGAGCCCACCCACTTTTCCCAAGATACTCTCGTACTCTCAAATACGCCTTGAATCGTCTACGTTTATATGCGAAAATTGGCGTAAATAATTACTTTTTTTAAGCAAAGTGGGTGCAGAGTATACCTCTGTCGGGCACCGCCTCCGATTGACTCATATTTTACTCCGTCTTACCCAATTTGAATACATGGCTGAGTCTATGGCTGAGTGAGTGCCTGTTTGTGCGTGTGTGTGTGTGTGTGTGGAAGTCTATGTTTTCGTTTGCAATAAGTAAAAGTAAATGTTTGAAAATTTTAAAGAAGAAGAGAAGAAATCAAGTAGACATTCAAAGAAAAAATAGCCTACCTTTTATTTCTTGAGATAACAAGTGAGACAGGGTGGTCGGTCCTTCGTTGATATTATTATGTTGTTAATGACAACAACATCACAGTAAGTGATGATTTCCACTATATACAATACGACAGCAGCGATAGTTCAAAACGGAAGCGACAAAGACAAGACTTACAAGGTTGTCGACATCTTGAGATGTCGTAGTTGTCGTCTCCATGTTTCGATTGCTTCTACACACTTGGATTGTTCTACTTGTCGCCGAGATACTACGTCTCCAGGCAATAGCAACCCACGTGTAGTAAGCACTTCCACATCTCTGTTGCCTAGGTGAACTGTCGTCAGCAATGCTGTATCCAGTAAAACTATATTGTAAAAACAACACCATCAATAAAAGTAACTTTATTTGTGAGCGCGCTTAAAGCTGCCACATTCTAAACTATTACCTTACGCGCTGCATTTACTTAGTAAGACAACACTCGAAAGCCAAACTCATCGGCTTAACATGTATACATCACTACCAAGGAGGCGTGGGGGATTCTCTTGTCTCTTGCCCCTAACAATATGCAATAATAACAATTTACATATTCATGAGCCAACGCACACAAAGCGAAACGAGGCGAAGCGATGTTAGTTTGCATAAAGAGTGGAGTGGAGAGAAAGCAAAAAGCGAACGGCGTCAGTTTTTAAACACTCCTTTCAAGTATTTTATATATTCCATTTTTGGTAACCCCCGCGTAACTTTATACGGTCAAATATTTATAAATGCCTACTCGTATCCACTTATTCGTTTTCATAAATGTAGATACATTTTTTGTGTTTGTATATGCATGTCTATATTTTTTATGATATTTGTTTAAGCAGACATGGTTTTTGGTAGGTAGCATCATAGTCCAAAAGTGGGAAAATGGTTGAAATTTAAGTTGCTCATTTTATTTCGTTGCTGTGGTTTCAAAAAGTAAAGGATGTCGCCATGTTCAGGCTAAGGCGGGGCCAGCACGGACTGGGTTACTTGGGTTACTCTATCTGCTCTGCCCTGCGCTGCCTTTGCCGTGATAATATGTGTATCTGTGTCCCTTACTTGGCGTTGGTTTATTTTTTAGTTTGGCGTGCTCAGTGCTTGGAGGCTGGCTGTCAACATGCGTCTACTTTTCCTTTGCGATTTTATGGGTCAGCGGCACGAAGATAAGATTGACCTTAGACGACTGACTTGTTGACCTTCAAAAATTGGCTGCCTTTGAAAGAAGTAGGTAGATAAGAATAAAACTAGCAAAATGTTGATAAAAATAAATGTTTAGAATGACATAAATAAACAGTAAATCCATTAAATATTTATGTCTGAAAAACTCAGCTCCAGCTTTAGTTAGTTGCATGAGCGATTCGCTCTTAAATCTACAATGGCAAGAACTAAGCTCGCTCTCCGATAATCTCGCTCAAATCTCGGCAGACGCACGGAGAACCTACCACAAAAAAAATATAAATCAAAACAAAGCAGCAACAAAGTGGTACCCAAGTCGTCTAACAAAGGCACACGGCACACATACCAAAGATGAATAAACAGAGAGACTGAATACGAACAGCACGAGGAGCACGATGAGCACGAAGATGGCGACGAAGCAGTGCTGCTTTGCAGCATCCACAGACCCGACAATGGCGACGACAACAACATTGCCGTTGGCCGTGCTGTATTGGTATTGGTGTCGGTATCGTCGGTGTCGTCGGTATCAGAATGTGCGCGTGAGAGTGAGTGTGTGTTGGAATGTGGCGTTGGCTCGGCGGGGTCTGCATTGATTTTGCGCTTAGTTCATGTCTCTCGCATTGTCGCTCAGCCAGCCAGTCAGTTGCAGACAGTTGACGTGTACGGTTGTTAAGCGGAGGCGCGATAATTGTTTACTGCAGTAAAAAATTTGCTTGCAAAAATAAAAATAAATAAAAATATTCTACGCGCACACGCACACAAGCACACACACATAACTGAGAAAGCGCACTGCCTTGCAACAGAAATGCAAGAGCAACCAAATGTGTAAATATTAAATTTTGATATTAATGTAAAAATGTAAAACAAATTGTGTATAATTAAGTGTGAACGCCAACAACAAAGAAGGAGCGCTCGCGTGTGTGTGTGTGTGTGTGATACAAAGAGTGTGAGTGAGCGTGCGTGTGTGCCAGTGTGCCAGTGTGAGTGAGGGTGTGTGTGTTTGTGCCACATATCAGCGAAAAGGTTTGGAAAAGTGCAAAAGTGTGAGGAAAATTTTGCGAGGAGCCAAAAGAACGACGGAGCACAGCAGAACGAAACGGAAAGAAACACAGCACAGAAGGTAATGTACATACCGCAGAAAAGGGAGTGCAAAATACCGCTGCTGGCAGCGGCAGAGATAGCAGCAGAAGCAGCAACGCAAAAATTGTTGTAACAGAAAATGCTAGCAGTAGTTGATACGTGTTGTTTTTGTTGCCGTTCTTGTTTTCGCTACCAGTGCTGCTACTGTTGGTGACAGCATACTCACCACACCCTGATCCTGTTTGAAAGCAGGGAGCAGCACTAGTGTCAGCAGAGGCAGCGATGGCCACAACAGCTGCGCAGCAAATGAAGCTGTGCAGACTCTCTTGCTGTGGCACATTGGCTCTCTCTCAATCTCTCAGTCTCTCACTTCTCTATGCATTGCACGTGGCTGGCCGTAAGGCAGCGCTCTTGTGGAGTCTGTGCTCGCTGCAAATGGTCCTGCCACGAATGATGAAAGTTGTTGATTTTCGAATTTTTTTTAATATTTTATTTTTGTTATTCCCAATATCAACTTGCTGCATAATTTTGTGCGCGTACCACAATAGTACGCGTCACACATAGCACCCCCCTTTCCCCTCTTCGCAATTATTACAACTATTTTTTTTTTATAACTGGTTTCATTGGTTGAGAGATTCCTGAAGGACTTTGTAACTTTTAGCGGTTGCCCTAGATTTTAGCAGTGCTTAATATATAATATTTTCCATTGCGTTTGTATTGGTTTCTGCTAATTGTATAGAAATAAGAAAATGTGGATTGGGCCGAAAATGAAAATTGATCCAATATGTAAACAAAAGTATAAAATTACTTGATCAAATAAGCTAGCTTTGGCGTATACCACTAATAAATTGAATATGCAACAAATTTGTTTATGTTTGCTTTTCAATATGATACTTTAGGATAAATAAAATGTTAGGAACCTTTTTTGTAGAAGTTTAACTTACTTCACCATTCCAACATTTAAATAGAAAAGGACTGAACATGTGATACCTAAATGCGGCATTCCTGCTGCTTCTAATCGGAAGCTTCAACATAAAGCTACTGAGCCCTGACTGTCCAACTTGACTGTTATTGTCTTAGCTGAGCCATGGAAGCCAATAAAAAAGTAGGATACTATGTCAGACAAAAAGAATGAGCCACACTTCTTTGAAACGTACGTACACTCATGCACATTTCGTACGTGTAAATGACCGGAAACTGTGCTCAAGTGCCGCCCTCGTCCCAAAACTGGTGCCTCCGATGATGATGCCACTTGCCGAGCCAGTCAGTCAGCCAGTCAGGCTGTCGGCTAGCCCGGCATTTCTTTTGGAGCTGTTTTGCTTTTATTTAGTTTTTCCTTTACTTGTAACCGCATGCTGCGTGTATCTATGAGTGAATGTGGTATGTTTGTATGCGTGCCAGTTGGTCTCTATGTGTGTGTCTGCTTGTGTGAGCTTGCTTGAAAAGGAAGCACTTCAATTGTCAAATTGTTCTTGTTTATTGTTGCAATAGTTTTACTGACGGGCGGGCTTGCTTTTCGGAAGCATAGACGTTTTCTCCGTTGCCTCCCCCCAACAAACAATATTGCATCTCAATCATCCTACTTTCAGTTGCTTTTAAAGTGATTTTCAAAGCCATCATTTTTATTGGCGTAGTTGTCCCACCTTTTAACGTCTTTCGCTCCTTTTTCTACTTTTGTTCTGTCTATGTGCCTGCAAAACAAACAATCAACACGGAAGTCTTCTATTTATTTGCCGCTTCTTGGTCTTTTTTTGTTTGCTGGCCAAGAGAGCTGCTTGAGCTTCTTTCATTGCATGGATTCCGGGTTTTTGTTTAAAATTTGTACATGGGATTTTACTTTGGAGCAAATATTCGCAACATTTTTGTTATTAAACTTGACGCGAATATTTATTTAAAAGAGAAAAAAAAATTGTTTCTTAAACTATTTAATTAACTGTTTTTTATTTTTTTAAATGAATTCTAAATTATAAAAGGCTTGTAGACTGAATGTTCCTTAAATACGCTAATCACCATAAATTAAAAATAAGTTTTTCAAACAATTGTTATATTGTTATATTTTCAAACAAGCAAAGTAAAACATCTGTAATATTTTAAACATTTTTGAACCAATTTTATTTATATTTAAAGGATATTAAGATGGCTTAAAAAGTCGTGTTAAAAAAAATGTGGATTGACATATTTAAGGAACGTTTTAAAAAATGTAACTATTTTTTTGTAAAAAAAAAAAATGAAAAACAATTTTTAAAGAGCCTTAGTAACAACTTAGATTGAAAATAAATGGCTTCAATTAATTATTAATAATTTTATAAAAAGTGAAAGACATGTTTGTTTAAATTAATTAAAAACGAGTAAGTTTAAAAACATAAATTTTGATAAAATTGTTTTTTCGTGTAAATCAATCTGACCCACTAGTTATACCATGCACCTATATGTACAAAGGGTATACTAGATTGTATGTAACTTTCAGAAGTAGGCGCGGCAGACTCCAAGTCCTTTTTATCCAAATGTTTATAATAACCTCGGGTATCGATTGAGCCATGTCCGTCTGCCCGTCCGTCCGTCTGAATGACTGCCTAGATTTCGGAGACTAGAAGAGCAAGAAACATCAAACTTTACCAGCTGGTGCGAATATTTCCGCAGAAGATGAAGTTTGATGAATCATGTCAATATCTTTCCCCGATCCCCCGCAGTAGATTTTTGCGGTTTTTGGCCACACCGTTTATTATTTTCATCTGAAAAAGAGTGATGCATTTTTGTTCCACGCATCTGTGTGTCAAAAATGAACAAAATCGGACAAATAAAGCAAAAGTTAGTCAAAAATATACAAATTTCAACTGCCCTTGCCTATAAACTGAGTCAATATTTAACTCTACCTAATTATGTGTAATAGGGACCTCGAATCATAATTTTTGGTAAGCTGATTCATGTTGCTCTAATGAACAAATCCACATCCAAATTTGATCGAATTACCGTGTTTTCTCCTGCACCCCTCAGTATATGTGAAACTTACCCCATATACTTTAAATAGCTTCTTTGACGTAACTTTCGAGTTTCATCAAAATCTTCAAATTAATTCCAATTGGAAAGTTTTCAGTAGGAATATGCAGAACAAAATTTTTCGATAGAAAAGGTACCTCGACTGTACCACATTTTTTTTAAATCATTGAGGGTGGTTTTCAGTTCCTTATCCTGACGCTTTAGTGAATTTTATAATTAGTCGCTAAAGTGTAAAAATGATAGGCTGATGCAAATGGGGCTGCCACAGCATTGTCATACTTTGAGTGGCTTTTTGTTTTCATTCTTTCTTGATGTTTTTTACACTTTTGCAGTTACATGGTATGGATCTCTATCGAGTCGATTTCAATAATTTTTGACAAAGAAACTGTTGGTCCACCTCTCTCCTTCATCCTATTTGTACAAAGCACGAATGTAAAATAGTGTAGTAATTGTAAATAAAAACAAATTCAAGCTATTGCGTATGCTCCTATGAAATTATTTTAGGAATTCGCGCTATCATTTTAAATATTCACATTTTTGAAAATTTTGAAACTATTATAGTTAAATAAAACCTATACGTTAAGGATTTTAATTTTTATATCATGGAAATAAAAATTGTTAAAAATGTTGTCCTCATAAAGGCATTATTAATTTCATGGAATCTTTTTGGTGTATGCTTTCTGTGAAATAATAATTTTTATTTTTGTTTTAATGCGTCCACGACGGACATGCTTACCCGAGGAGAAAGGTACAATAACACAAGCCCCCTAAACAAAAGTGGTGCAAACTATACTTGTGGTTTCAAAAACCTCAACACCCAAGACTTCAGAAATAACCTCCACCCAAAACATATTTTTCGACTTACGTTTTTCAACAATGTTGTCTATATGTTTTCAGCGTTAGCAGCGTCTGTATCTGAGCCGAACAATAAGCGGATTAAATAGTCTGTGTATTTGTAATGTAGCATAATTTCGAAAGGCTCCTTAAGGTTTCTGAGATATCCTTTAAAACAAATTGTTTTATGGAATTTTTTTCAGACTGTGATTCAGCGGCATAAAATCCATACTGTTGCCGCTCTCATATGTAAAATTCAAACCAATTTTACTAAGTATTAATTTTTAGCAATTATATTTTAGAACTTGACAAAACTCACTCCTTATATTCAATCTGCGCTTTTTGAATCGCTATACATATACATATGTATATACACACAGATACAGTATTTGAAGTTGTTCATAGTATTTTTGCAGAAGGCTTTTACTCATAAACAGTAAACAAAATGTTCTAATAGATTTTAATGCAGTTGGAGAGTAAAAGAAACGCTTGGACAATATACACCAAATACATACTCACCCAAACACACACACACATACTGTTGATAAAGATATTCGAGGAGGCTGGTAGACGGCAGGCAATTACAGATATTGCGACAGACGCAACAACAGACAGACACAAAGAATAAAACTAAGTTGCCATACACAACAACAAGAACAATAAAAGCAACAGCAACAAAGATAATACAACGATAAAACGAAGAATAAGAGCAGAAACTGCGATGAAGATGACGACGACAAGTACGGGAAGCAAAAGTTCTGCGACGTTTTGTGCATATTAAACAAAGTTGGCGCTGCTGTCGCGACGTCAGCGGCGACGCTGGCAGAGTATGTAAGTATCTTTGGGCAGCCGCTTCTTCTCATCATTACTGTCTCCAAAGCGGTCGTGTCATTATTTGATTGCGTAGATAGCAGAAAGTGCGAATAGAAGAAGAAGGGAGACGGAACGAACGAACGAACATAAATGTAATTAATAAGGCAAATTAATGCAAACAATAATACAAATTCATTTTCGTTTCGCAAATGTAACTAAATTACACCAACAATAACAACAAAGACGCCAATAATCGCTGTTCACACACACCCACACCCAAACACACACACATAGAGAACTTCATAATTGTGATGACTGTTAGAACGAGATAGTAAATTTGGGGCATCTATGTATGTAGTTTCGCTAGCAACGTCATTATTGACATCGAAAACATAATCATCGTCATAGACAGGCTCTCATCGAGCAGAAAAATGAGGAAATCTACTTAATCACGTTTAATTAAGGTGAATTTACTATATATGAGTGTTTTTCTGTATCTGTGTGTGCGGCATTGTGTGTCTAACTACTAAAACATGCTATTTTTTCTGGCTGGGGGATTTGCTGCAGCAAAGACACAAACCATCCAGTACCTGCCTGTGCCTAGGTGAGACTAAAGCATCCGTAATAAACTGACAGGTAAAAGGTGCACATAAATGCAAAGTAGGGTTAAATGTCTTACCACGTCCATATGTGTTTGTGTGTGCGTCCCTGTGCACACACACCACAGCGGATTATAATAATAACCAAGTGTTAAGCGCAAATGGATTTATTGGCTCCACATTTATCAAGAGTCAAATGTTGGCACTTACTCAGTTTTCGTTTAGGGTTAGTGTTGTTTAAGCACAGTATCTGGTTTTGTGATGCGCAAGTGTTGCAAACAAAAGCTTGTGAACGCCCCCTAGTGTTGCATACTGTTGCAAACTTAAAAAATAAAGAACCGAAATCCACGTTTAAAAAAATTAATTGAGTATAAAATTAAATAAATGTAACTTAAATATATACATACAAGGCGATTAAATATACGTATCTTATTTTTGATGGCAATAGAAATTTATGCGCAGACTCGTTACTTTATAAAATACAAAAATAAAATAAATATTTCTGACAGCAAAAATCAATAACAGTTCTATGTAGTATGAGAACTGCAAAAATATTCAGATGTCTATTCTTATAGTTGCAATTATATATGGGGTATATTTGTATTTACTATGTAAATTAAACTCATTTACCTAATAATCTTTGTGTAACGTGGCACCTGACTTCAGTTCATTTAAACTGTATCAATCATTTTTTTATTATTGACAAGTTGTTACTTTATACAACAAAAAACAACAATTCATATTACCTGAATCAAAATTTGATACACTGTACCTTTTTCTTAAAAAAAATATATAGATTTCATAGGGGTTTTTCCGATGACCTCGAAAAACCAAAAGTTTTAGATGGATAATTCGATTGTTTATGAAGATATCGTAACCAACTTTGGCACTCGGAAGTATTTTATAGTTTCCAAGCGCTGTACCAAATTCCGCTAGACTATATTAAATAGCTCCCATAGGACAAATCGGTCAAAAACACAATTTTTGAACAAAATTCGTTGTGCTTAGTTTATTTGTGAAGATATTGACACCAAATTTGGATTTCAGAAGCTTTTTAGAAGACCCAAGTACTATATCTTTTAATTTAAATCAGTTGGCTATATCATATACCTCCCATAGGACAAATTGGACAAAAAAAGGTTTTTGAACAAAATTCTTTATATTTCGTTTGTTTGTGAATATATTGGAATTTTGCAATTCAGAAGTTTTTAATAGTACCCACAAAATTTGATCAAAATCGCTTGACTATATCTATATTTTTGATTCCAATTCGCCTAGTTTTGGTTGTTTATAACCTATTTTAGCAATCAAATGTCTTTAGGTGTTTTTAAGCAATATACCGGATTTTATTTGCAAGCTAGTGGTTCAGGGTATCCCAAAATCGTCCATGTACGATTTTAACGTAATGCATTTTTTACATTTAATTGCTGAAGAATTCCAAAAGATATTTAATTGCCAAAATTATTTACTATACTTTTATAAAGAAACAAAAAAATGTCGCATTTTGCTTTAAACGAGTATTTTATCGACTTCTCTCTAGTCAACATGATCATAGTTTAGATAACTTTGGGATCTCCGACGAATACTTCAATATGTTACCCTAGGTACCCTACGGTACATGGTATAAATATAGCCTAACATTCTTCTCTTTCCCACGTTATTTCTGATTGTAACCTCGAAATACTCGTTCCATTTTTCGCCTCACTCATTTGGCTGATTACAAAAATCATCAATGCCCCCCACCAGCATCATTTGAAGCAAGATCATAAGTATTGACAGTGTACAAAATGTGCAAATTTTCAAAACATTGCAGCGAGTTGGGCTAGCTGCTCTGCTTATATAATCGACGTATGAGGGGTGGGAGGCACTAAAACAAATGAATACCAGATTGAGAATGGGACGAGTGTGACAAGTGTGCACATATGGAATGCTAAACACGAATTGAAAAGAAACTAAACAACAAGCAAAAATGGAAATCTTTTAACATGTAAACTCGTTGATTCCAATTTGTGAATGCAAACGCATTTCCAGAGTTGATAATTTTGCCAAATGCATATATTTTCGAGGACAGGTTTTAATGTTGTCAACCATTATGTTTATTTTGACCAATTCTTCCGAATTTATTGGCTAAAAATGTCAAGCTTGAGCGCCATTTCCCTAGAAGTCCCATTAAACCAAACAAATTCTCAACCTGTTTGAGGAAAAGCTGCAGTTGACAAAAGAAGTATGTAAAGCCATTTAACTAAAATATAAATGTGTTTTTGTACCTATTGATCTATTTTTGTCTAGTCTTCCCTGAACAGCAACAATATGAGCTTTTCTAATTAAGCTCCCGTTTGCATTAAAATGTCTGGACTGCCAAGCCTCGCTAAAGCCAACTAAAGCCAAGTCCCAACAATAAAAAAAAACCATGTCGGCTGTATCTAAATGCTAGTCCATAAATTTCCAGTGCTTTTTATTTTACAAACAATACCCACTAGCGTCGATGGGGGTGATAGGGACAAAGAAGCCGTGATGCAGGAGTGGCGAAGGAGGCAACTTGGCCGCGGTTTTTAGGTTTTAGTCCGTTTGCCGTTTGTTTACTAAAAACTACATAAATTTGGAATAAGTCACGTTTCCGGCCGCCATGACATAGCTTTAGCTTGCGTGCCCTTTATCTTCTACTCACAAACACACGCAAAACTACCTATAAATGTGGCAACTAAAGTTGCTTTGTTGCGGCCAAGTTTGTGGACGAGTTCTCGCAAAGAAATAACCAAAAAAAATGTGATATTGTCGAGACGGTACCCCACGGTACCCGACCCTGTACATTTTCTCGCAAAATTGTATTCCTACTTATTCTTTTCAAAAACTATCAAATCAAAATAAATTATGTTAACAAAATCGAACAAATGCAACAGAAGTTATTTTGGTAAGACATTCCCATTGTCCCTAATAACCAAACCCTTATTCAAATATTATAGATGGAGGTGTAGCTAAAAGCCGCGAAGTTCTACTAGGGAGGGACCGAGTAAGAAATATGGGCACCAGCTGGAGTCTCCGAAACGGACGGACAGTCGGAATTTAAATTTTGCTTAAATGTTATTGTTTCAAATGATTTTGTTTATTTTATTTTATTTGATTTATTTGTTTTATTCATTGTATTCATTTTATTTCATATTTAGTGGATATAAAAATTTAAATAGAATTTGCTTGCGGAAGTCAGTTTGTATAAGGCATATGCCCTTCTTTCTGGTCATAAGGATAGTGAAAAGAAGAAAGTTATTTCTAAAATAATAAAGCTTATATATAGACAGACCGTCTATATCACGGTCGCACGAGTGCATGCAAAGCAAGCAGGGCACAGATACCCCTAGTAGAGCTAAAAAAAGGTTGCCGAAATATTTTTTGTAATTGAAAAAAGCAAAGCTGAACCGATATTGATTTTTATAAAAGTAAAAATATGTAAGGAAGAGCTTTAGTAAATTTTCCAACCAGTCAGAAAAGCAGTACGTTCTCTGTCAAATTCGTCACTCTTAATGAAATGCTTTCTAAAGAAAGCACTAATATTCTGATATTAAATTATGTTGTTACTCATTAATTTTTGGAAACAGTGCTGACTGCAATATTAGACTTTAATGGTTTGATATTAAACAATATTTTAGGTTTTGTAATATCCAGATTATTAGAAACAATGTTTTATTTACTTGTTCCACGCCTAGTCAAGGGTAGCCAGTGAAAAACGCAAACCCCAATATATTAAGATAAATTTCAGCCAAATCCCGACGACACGTTTCTTGTGATTTATGACCTTATATAAATATTTTTATTACCTGTTTTATATTTATCTGTTCGCTCTTACCACTTTTATAGCCTATCGAGTGGAATGGTGGAATGTTTATTTTGTTGCCATATAAATTGCAATGAAATAGATACCATAATCTCTTGCTGGTTGCGCTTGCGACAGCTTGAATCCATTTTTCTTTAGTCGTATTCTTAAATCGAGAGCAATCTTATGAAAATCTGATGCAGATAAGTCTGTTGAGAAACAGGCAATGTGCACAGTTAGACAGCAAGCTGGAAAAGGTTACGAGTCTTGCGTACTTTTAAAAAAGCACCATACAAATTATAAAATCACTTTTTATTTTTAAAAAAGAACTTTATTCAAAATTTTAATATTTAACTTAAAACTAATTCGCTTGATAGAAAGAACAGAACTGTCACAAAACCGCCTACAGCAGGACTGCCTTGGCAGACCTGACTGCAGCGGAAATGCCTCGACAGACCTTAGTGTAAATTCTAACAATGACTGAGGTCTTAATACTCTAACAGTTATATTTATAACTAGGAAATGCTGACAATGTTCATGCTGGATGCCGCGCTGCCGTTTTTGATATTTTATGGTTACGGCTGCGCTGCCGCTGCTCAAGGGTCAAGGGTTTATCCGCCGGCGCTGTCAAGTGGCGGCATCGTCCGGTGTCGCCTTTTGTCGCCGGAGAACTAGCCGCTGAGCGTCGCAAGGGGCCAAGCCGCTGACGATGTCAAGTGGCTGATCGTCTGGGGTCGCCTTTCGTCGCTGAGGGTCTAGTCGTTGAGCGCTGTTGAGGTTCTAGCCGCGGATCGTTGTTGAGGGTCTATCCGTTGATCGATGCCAGATGCTCGTGGTGTCCAGTGTCGCCTTCGATTGAGTATGCGATGAGAGATTAGTATGAGTACTTGAAATAGCGTGGGAGTACATATTATAATACCCTAAACCTTATGCTACAAAGGGATAATTAAGTTTGTGCAAGCCGAAAACGTGTGTAGCGTGCAGAAGGAGACGTTGGAGACCTGCTCTTTGCTTATTTATGAATTTTTTTACCTAAGCAATCAATTAATTCAATGCGAAAACGGGTCAATACATTGAAAAGATCAATTAAACATTAGTAAAATCTTGGCGGCCACTGACAATGTCGAGAGTGTAAACTAGAATTGAATGTTTTAATTCGGAAGCGCGCAAGGCCTTTAAATGTGCATGTATCGGCGCTACAATTTCAATAACTATAACCAAAGAACATGGTTTCCGCAGGTTGGGGCAAGGCTAAAAGTAGGTAAAATTTTCCCTAGAAAATAGATCTCCAGAAGAGGTAAAATAAACTTGCCTCCACGCAGTCCTGAATTAACGCCTATGGCTTTTTTTCTTCGGGGTTATCTCAAATATAAAGTTTGTAACAATAAATTATCTGTGCGTTTAAAGAATATATTCACTACAAAATCGCCATCCTTGAAAATATTATTGTTCGACTAAATGAGTATAAAGTATAAAGGGTTCCTTACAAAGAGGTGTGGCACTGCGACCAAAAGGTCTTTTGTACCATACCCTTAATTTAAAGTAAAAGACTTGCCGCTTTCCGCATGAATAGCAGTATGTCTTTTGGTGGTTTTGACCTAAGCTGGAAGGGACTAATCCGTTCCTTTCCCATGTGACAGGCTTTGTACCATATCAGCGCTGGGCAGTCACAGAGAATATGTCTGGTGGATTCATCGTCTTCTAGACAGAGTCTGCACTATAAAGAGTCCGATAGGTCAATTTTCGTTAGATGGTATCTACACTGTTAGATGGTGGCCAGAAAGGTATGCTACCAGGAGTTTTAAGTCCGCTCTGCCAAGACCTTTTGTCTAAATCGTATCCAGAGGTTTGCCAAACACTTTTGCTTGACGAAGCTTCGGAAGGGAGAAGCAGTATCTCCTATGTTCTCCTGCGGTCCATTTGTTTATCACGGTTTTGATTGTGGACCAACCTATACCACAAAACGGCGAAGGAGATGTAGTCAGGGTGGAGGCAGCGATCATGTTACCATCCACTCCTGAGTGTCCAGGTACCCAACATAGCACGACTTTGTTTTGGGCGAACAGGATTTGCAGGTAGTTATGGCATTCTTTAACCATCCTGGAGGAGATACTCCAGTATGATATTGCCCTAATAGCAGCTTGGCTATCTGATTAAATGCAGATGCTTGCTCCTCTACTTCCCTTGAGAAGGATACTAAGGGCACAGAACTTTATGCATGAATCTCCACTTGAAAGACGCTGGGCCAGATGCCCATTCCGGTAGAGATTCTAGTGTTGGTTCCAACGATTCCAACACCTACACCCTGCTTAGTTTTGGACCCATCCGTAAACCACTGTTGCCGTGAACCATTGTTGCTACCGACTTGGTAGAAGTGGACTAAATGAGTAACGTGAATGTGAATTCCCAAATACTTTACTTTGATAGTTATAATTATTGAATGTAATTTTTAATCGACTTACAAAATGAAAACTTTCTTTTGAGACATCTTGTATATCTATATATATAAATAAAACTTGCATTGTGTAAATAACGTCTGTTCTCACCAATGCGTCAACCGATTTCGTTTCTGTAACTTGCATAACTTAGAGGGAGTCCATACGAAGGTTTTTTTGTGAGCTGTGGCCGTTTGTGTGGATGGGTTTTTTTTCATATATACATATATACATAAAAACCAAATATGTGAATAAAGGTAGCGATATGGCCGTGTTTAGAGTTGCTGATGCAAAACACAATTACTCACTCAAACGGCTTTAACTTACACATCAGAGAATGTCGTGACACTTCAAGCGACATTTGATTGTTGTGACATTTCAAGCGACAATACCACTTTGTTGCTCAAATCATTCTGAATTAAGTGTGTTTATCAAAGAGAATTGGATTTTAGTGCATTTTGCCGTGAAAAATTTGTTTAAAAAAAAAGTGTAAAGAAATGGTGCGAACCCGTGGTAATTTGGGTTGTCGTTCACGTGCAGTTACGTGTGCTGCTGTGTTTAGAGCTTCTCAAAGTGACGGAACAGCGTGCAATTAATAATGTATCTATTCGAAATATCAATCAAAGTCGACGGGCTGTGCGAAATCCAGCTCTACGTCGGTATGTGCGACGTACTTTAGAACGTGCACCATTCAATTATGATACGATTACATTTCTCAGGGGAAGGTTTCAATTGGATCAATGGCTACTGTATGCAGTCATTGCATAGCATTTAAATGCTTTCAAATGATAATTTTATGCCGACTTTTAAGGTCATTTCTGGGCACGACATACGTCTTGTTCCATTTGATCATTGCGCAATATATGATGATTTTCCTGAAAACTATTCTATGAAGATATGATTGAGGAAGAACCGAATTTCTGAATTCTTTCGACTTGCCCAGATTGCCCGCACAACCTCGAATTGAAAATGGGTGTTACTATCATTATACTACGTAATATCAATCAGCCACGTTTGTGTAATGGTACGAGACTTGCCTTAAAAAGTTAATGCCAAACGTGATTAAAGCCCCGATTTTGAATGGCAAATTCAAAGATGAGGCGTGTTCATACCTCGAATCCCTTAGATTCCGTCTGATATGCCGTTTGAATTCAAGCGATTGCAATTTCCAGTTCGTCTTGCGTTTGCCGTTACTATCAACAAGGCGCAAGGTCAATCGTTAGGAATTTGTGGCGTGAATTTGGAATATTCTCTTTTTTCGCATGGACAATTGTATGTTGCATGTTTGCGTGTCGGAAAACCATCTGTACTGTATTTATACAGAAAACGCAAAAACAAAAAATGTATAGCATCGAGCTTTGCAACAAAATTGTATTATTTTAATTGATTCAAATTACATGATTTTATTTATAGATTTTTTTAAGACTTTATCAAATGCGCTGCAAAGCGGGCGGGGAACGCTATAATATTGTTTTGCATCGCAGAAATGTGACAAAACAACGTTTTTCGGGTCAGCTTTAGTATATAAATACTTGTTTAATAAGATTTAAACTGATTTCAAAGTAGTGTGATTGACTTATGTGGCTCTTAAGTTTTTAAATACATTTTACGTTGTTAATATCTTCAGCTAGTTTGAATTTTTCCAAAATCTTTTATATATAAGCCCTATTAATAACAATATATGTTAGAAAAGGTTATTGCAACCTGAACCTTAAAATTATATATTAGAACTCACGTAAACTCTAAATATTATAAATTAAAATAGTAAAATAATTTGAAATTGAAAATAAGTTTGAGGCTACTCATTCTGTTAGTAAATATAAATGGGTGACAACCTACAAGAAGTTAGTCCCCCCTTTCCATCTACCACTTTAATATTCTTACATATATTATACGACGCGTGTTCAAAAAATAATGTGACTTTTCAAATTTCGCGGGCAACGTATTTTCGATTATCGATTTTTTTGTTTTGTTGTGTTGGTACACTCTTCCCGAACATCTGTACCAAATTTCAAGTGAATGACATTTTTTGTTTGGTTGTGAGAGGCGTAAAGGTTATAAGTGTTTTGCGTGCTCGGCGATTTTTTGCAATCGAAAAATATGGATCAACGGATTTGCATCAAATTTTGTGTAAAAAATAAAATTAAGTGCTCCGTAACACTTGAAATGTTGACATATACATACGGTGAAAGTGTTCTGAGTAAAAAAATGATTACAAGTGGTACAAACTCTTCCAAGATGGCCGGGAAGATGCCAATGACGAGCCTCGCTCTGGACGCCCAAGCACGTCAACAACTTATGAAAACGTTCAAGCAGTAAAGAAAATTGTTTTGGAAAATCGTCGAATCACTATCAGAGAAGTTGCTGAGGATGTCGGTATATCGCTTGGCTCGTGCCATGCAATTTTTTCTAACGTTTTGGGCATAAGACGTGTGTCAGCGAAGATTGTTCCGAAATTGCTAAATTTTGACAAAAAGAACCGTCGCATGAGCATCGCTCAAGAGCTGTTGAATGACGTCAACGTCGACCCAGATTTAATCAAAAGGATCATTGCTGGTGACAAATCATGGGTATATGGTTATGATATCGAAACCAAAGCCGAATCGTCCCAATGGAAGCGGTCAGAAGATAGAAGCCAACACTTATAACCTTTACGCCTCTCACAACCAAACAAAAAATGCCATTTACTTGAAATTTGGCACAGATGTTCGGGAAGAGTGTACCAACACAACAAAACAAAAAAATCGATAATCGAAAATACGTTGCCCGCGAAATTTGAAAGGTCACATTATTATATTTTTAGAACACACCTCGTATGTATGCAAAATGAACTCGTACCACACGGTTATCCGGCCAAATATGTGTGTACAGGCAACCTTTGGGCAAAGACGCATAAAAATGAAGAGGGACAGAGTAAAAGGGACAGAGAGAAAGAGCGAGTGAGAGAGAGAGAGAGGCATGGACGTAAGCGCACGTCGAAATGTAATTTCATGCCACACAAGATTTTAATTAAATTTCATAGTGCTGCACTTGCAGCATTCAAAGAGTTCAGGACTGCGACTGGGGTGGGGGGGAAGTAGGCCGCAGTTGCAGCCTTTTAACATGCAATCAACAAACCACTCTAAAATACATAAGCTACCAGCCAAGTATAAAATATATGCAACCACATACATATATACATAGACACCTTATATAAGTAGATACATACTATGCATATACATATGTACTATATATACATACATATATAGTCGTACATATGCTCTTATGTAAAAGTTAAGCCCTAGCTTTAATGCGTCTTTCAAGCAGCTGAAAATGGGCATGGTTTGACCTGCTCTGACTTGGTTGAGCACTTGGAGCATTCCTCGGGCAATCATCGTCCCATAATTTTATTAAGCGCCATTCGACGCCAACAGAGGAGCTGTTGTCATTCATTAACAGGCGCCGGGCTATGTTTTGCTATTTGAAATCAGTTTACTGCACTCCAAGAAGCAGTCCTCAAATTAAATTCTTTATACTTTTTTTTTTTAATTATGCACTTAAGCTCATTGCCTGGTATAGCTGATAACCGAGTCTTTCTATAAACATATCTAATATATAACGTTACATATATGTATAGCAGCTGGTCTCAGCTGGTCCATGTTCCTCTACCGTGTTTACATATTTATTTTATTAGTCGCTCTACAAAACGATATGCAAAACATTATTTACTACAACCGTAGAGGGCTATGTTGTTGACAATCAAACAAAAATTCCTGAGCAGCCACTCTAGCTGGCTTTGTTTACCTTTAGCAGATATGGATGGGGGCAGAGAAGTGGGCGTGGGCATGGGCATGCATTGACAGGAAACTTGTCGCCTCCTAATGCAATTCGCTGTTGTTTGTACTCTGACTGCGGAGGCAATAATTTTGAGACGACAGTCTGGATGCCAATGTTTGTGAAGGGATCGGATCGGTAAGCGCTGTAGACAGAGCAACAAGTTATGTCGCCGCAATTAGTTGCGCTTTGGCCTGCTACACTATTCCTCCATTTCCACCCCTCTCTCGCTCTGTCTTGTCTTTCTTGTCTGTTTGTACAAAATTTCTTGGCACCAATGCCAAACGGAAGACGATGGGAGGGGGGAAGTGTTCGCAAACGATGCAAGCGTTGCTCTGCCTTCAATGCTGTCAACGAAAACCGTCGGCAAAAGCTCATCTATACAGAGAATATAGATTCAAAGAGAGTGTCCCATCTGAAGGAGGGACGGCGGGCTTTTGGCTTGTGTGTGTGCGTGTGTGTGTGTGTGTGTGTGCTTGTGTATACGCGGCTTATACGTAATGCACATTGATGTGTATACAAACAAACACACTCGATTTAATGATATTTATAATATTTAATATTTATAGTCATTATAGACGACCTTGTCGACATTGACGTCGTTTATACAGTCTCTAAACATTTTGTTGTTGTTGTTATTGTGGGTGTGTGTGTATATAAGTTTGTATGTGTAGCTTCATTACAGAATTCAATTTAATTATAAATATTTTGCAAATATTTTGTTGCCTGCCGTTTGCAAGCTTATAACGTTTATAACAAAGATTTCGTTGGCTTTTGTATGTTACAGAAAATTTATGACAAAATTATTAACACTTTCATTATAAAATTTTCATTGTTTGCAAGTTGGCAATTTCCTCTGATAGTTTATCTTCAGAATCAACAACCATATCAATAAATACACTTAACGAGATGAGTTTCTCAAAGTATTATGAATTTTGTTATTTGGGGAAGTATCTCAAGTCATTTTCAATTTACAGTCAGCAGTTATATATTTAAATTTGTTAATACTAGACATCTTACCTTTTTGATTTTATAAGTGAAAAAAAAAAAACGAATGTTTTAGATAATAGAGAAAACTGAGTATCCTGGACGCTCAATTAACAACCAAAGTAGTTGATAATAAATCATTGTGTTTATAGAATGTGTACCGATAAAATAGTTTTCGAAATTATAAAACTTTAATTATAAGCTAATTGCGACTTTGAGGAATGCGTTCCCATTATAATGTAAAGCAATTTAATACAAACGTTTGTTCCTATACTTACTATATATCTTTATATATATAAATTACGTGTCACGTTGTTTGTTCGCGATGAACTCATAAACTACTGAACCGATTTGAATCAATTTTTGCACACCGTGTGCAGTTTGATCCAACTTAAAAGATAGGGTAGATTACATTTCAATTTATAGTCGCAATTATTATTTTACTGCAAATTATTTGTTAATTATTTGACAGTCACAATTCACGAACCGCTGAACCGATTTGGCTAATTTTGGTCTTGAAATGTTCGTGGAAGTCCAAGGATTGTTTAAGGTTGTAAATAATATAAATAATAAAATAAATCATTGGAAGAAAATAAAGATCTAGACGAGCGAGCGAAGCGAGTGTGCCGGAGGCCGGCTATTATTTATAATAATATTATTTAATATGATAGGTTCGTTTCAGACGACTTTGAGTTTTTGACTCATAAATGCAATATTTCGAATATCTCCGATATTTGTTTATTTATTTACCATTTATTTATTTATTTATTTAAGCAATCAAACCAAACTCAGTAGTCCTTATATTATAAAAACAGTGTATTTTTGAGTAATGGAAGTAGTACGAAGATTTATATATCAACTATTCCGCGTCTCTAACCCAATTTAAACTTTAGAAAATATAGGTAATTTAGTGTGAGTTAATATTTTACATATTTTATGAAGCGAAAACTAACTTTCGCCCATTTTCAAAGAATATGAAATTATGTCCTCATTCTTGGTTTCTTTGGTTTTTTTCACAAAATCTGTCCATGCTCCGCATATTTTTTGAACTTAAGCACATTTTAAGTACAGCCACGACGTGGTTTGCCTCGATGAGAATAGGAGTTCAAAATCCATTCCAGACTAGACTTCTTAATAAACATTACCTTTACGCGATATTGCCTTATATTGGTGGTAAAGTTTACGTTTCCACATCGGACAAATTTTTAACACATTTTGACAACAAAAGCAAATCTAAAAAATGTCAAAGTTTACATTACTTTTCGAGCACACCTCGTATATGCAAATGTTGTGCAAAGTCTCGTGTGTAAATTTCGAAATTTATAGTTCATCGCAAGACACACTCACTCGGCATCGCATATTGTAGCACTTTTGTAGTCAAATATGAATAAATTATCGTTACTATTGTTTGCATCTTGAAAAGTAACCAAAATACTCAACCAACAATGGATGCCACATAAAGTAAACTTGTTCTTACCAAGGAATCGACCACATACAACGGCCACAGACAGGACACAGGGGTTATTGTCTTTGTTTAAACCCACGCCAAGTGCCAGCCAGGACTAACCTGTTGTTGACATGTCTTTTTTTGTCCCATTTCTAGTAAAAATTTGTGAAAATTTGTGATATAAAGAGTCACATGGGAAATCCCATAAGCATGGAATGATGTCACCATGGCTTTCTTCCTAACGATGAGCTCTATCCGTGAAATTGTAAAAAGTGTGCCATTAAGGTAATCGAAAAGTAACGTAGACCCGTTGTGATACCGATAATGGGAGTAAGTGGTCAGGTTACAAAATAGATAGAAAAATTAGGGGGTCAGTTTTTCTATAAAAACAAAGAAAGATCCCAGAACATGAAGACGGTAAAGGAAATCGATTATGCCTTACCAGTTGCTTTGTTTTCCATGAAGAAATCGATGAAATAAAGCTACATTTAAAATAATTGAATTCGGAAAAAAATGTAAAAGTAAGTGGAAATAAATTCCCGCAGTTTTAGATTTGATTAGATTTTCCGACCATTTTGACATGATTTTTTAGCTAAAAAATAACACTTTTTTAAAAAAAAAAAAAAAAAAGATGGCGTTCATTAAATTGACGCGGATGACTTTTGGATACCCTCTACCACTAATTACAATTACATTCAGTATATTGCTTGAGAACTCCAAATGTCATTTATTTGCCAAATTTGTTTAAGACACCTTTTTGATCAAATTAGTTTCATTACTTGGTCCCCAAAAAATCTGCCAAACATAAAATTTGGTTACGATATTTTCATTCGATATTTTTAACGGTCGGTCCTATGGGAGCTATATGATATAGTCAACCGATTTTGATCATATTTTGTTCAGAGCTTGGGTACTAAAAAGCTTTCGAATGAAAAAACGAATAAAGAAATAATAAAAAACAAATTATCCATTTAAGACTTTTGTATTTTTAAAATGAAATACGCGTAAGGAAGGTTATAAGGTGACCTCGATATCAAAAAATAAAATAAACTTGTCCCCATAAAATAGCCCAAATTTCAAATCTAGGCGTTCATACGGACAGACAGACATATAGACGGAAATCGGTTTATGGCATTCTCTAGCTTTGATGGTATTTTTGATAACTTTGTTGGATCTCCTACCCTTTGTACCATAAGGAAATACTGTGAGCATGGGAATCAAATTTGTACTAAAGGTCTTACTTCAGAAATTGTTTATTCAGTTTATCACACATTTTGATAAACTGTGCCAAAATCTTAAAGAATAATAAGTTTGTGTCAACATATTTAATACAGATGATATATATTCATGATCAGCCGGGTCAATTTAATAGACTTAGAAAAGTTTTGGGGATATTTTAATCCTGGCGTAACAAAATGTAATACGAGCTGGGACAGTGGTTCGCACAGAATGTAGCAGATAGGGAAGCCCTTTAGTTAATAAGAGAGTCACTATTTAGACTTTGCACCTTGGCACTACTAATTGAAAGATTTGACAGTTTATGCATATAAGCTTAGTAAGATCTTGTTATTGATTAGGATCGCATTCGACTATGAATCGGTGATTTTCAGAATTAAGTCATCATCATCATCGTTTGGCGCTACAGCTCTTTGTGAGCTTTGGCCTGCTGAACGTAATGCCTCCAGGTTGCACGATTATTTGCTAATTCTTTCCAGTTTTTTATCTTTATCTTATCTATATCCTCCTTTAATTCTTCCATCCATCGCGATCTTGGTCTGCCTCTTGCTCTGGTGTTGTATGATTTTGCATCTAAGATTTTCTTTTGGGCTCTACAAGGCTCTACAGAATTAAGTAGCCTTGAAAAATATGCATGAAATAATAAAGGAAGCGCCATCATCGTATATTCAATATTGCACGAACATTTTCGCATATTTCCAAAAATAATAAAACCATTTCCCAACCCCTTTTGGGAAGATATAAATTGTCGTCGTCTACTTAACCAAATTATCATTAAATTTCGAAATCCTTAAGTGTAAAACTTAAGCAACTTTAAAGGGCTTCAATTATCTGTATGTATTTTCGCTTCCAGTAACTACGCCAAAAAAAAGAAACAAATTGAGAAACTATCCAGCTTATTGACTAACTGACAGACTAACTGGGAGACAAACTCGAGAGTCGTTGGATTCGCTGTCGCATCACATTTCGGTTTCATTGTCAATTGACACTTTTTGTTGCACTCAGCCACTGAAATGGCTGCGGAATGGCTGACTGTCTTGTCCGAATGTCTGGATGTCTGAACGACTGCCATGACTGTAACAGCATCTTCTCAACGTTTTTCGACGAGGAGAGACAAAGAGTGTTGCGTGAACGGTTTTCATGTGCTATAGTGCCTTGATTGCATTTTCACACACTGTCCCATGATGTTGCATGTCCTCGAAGTCTGCCCGCCTTTTTCGGTTTATAGCAAGTGAAGGGGTTGCGGCGGCAACTGCTTATTGCTTTCGGTTTATTTCAATGATGGCGACACTCAGTTTATTTGAGCAGCTTTTTGTTTATAGACAGACAGTAATTTGAAATTGTAGCATTTTCTTTTCGGGGACTTATATGTTTTCATCTATACATAACTTGGATGGCGTGTGTATAAAGAACTTTGTGTACGTATTATTGAAAAAGCAATCCACTTGCGCTAATTAATGGCCTTACGAAATTTTTTGCAACTGTGTTGATTAATGAATACTAAAAGGTGGCGCAGGTGCGAGCTGAAAATAAACTTACTTCTTTAGGCCAAAAAGTTGACAGCTTCGGGTACATTAATCATTTACCCACCGTCCTTATTACCAGCTTTCAAAGATTTTGTCGTTTTTTGTTTTAAAACAAAATTGTTATACCATTTGGGAACTTTTACTAGGGTAAGTTAATATTGTCATATACGCCATACAGACGCAATTTGTTGTAACTGTCATGCAACTGGCTCATTTAGCGCTGATAACATAAAAATGCACTTAATTCGTACCACATTCTGACCACTCAACTCTATTATTGTACATTATAGCCAAAGGCCAAGCCAACAGAAATAGGGCTGCTACTGAGCCCTGCTATTCAGAGCATTTTAAGGCAATTATTTGCTAGCCAGCTTATCGTGACAGCCATTAAATGGCCACAAAGCGCTCGGATATGTGATTTATGTTTTGGGTGGGTATTTTGAACTCGACAGAGCCTCAGCACCCGGCTTTTATGATCTCAATGTGCATGACAACAAACTCTTCTTATCGTGCTCTTATCTACAGCCAACCCAACCAGACTGTCTATAATTTGAAAAGCCATTTTAGCTAATGGCTATTTCAGCTAAGCAGACCGACCGCAGGGCTAGTTTACTTATGTAATTGACCCAGTTCTCTGGTATTCATAATTTGTTTCAGGCGCTTTTTCCAAACTGACTTTTATATCAATGAATCGAAACAAAAGTTTTAGTATGGATTAAATGCAAAACTTGCGAGATTATTTTACTGAACTGTACATAGATAACCGTAATATATTAATAGATTTTATACCTATGTACAAAAAAAAAAACAAAAGCAGATCATATATGTATACAAATCGAAGCGGGGAGAAAGAAGCTTGGCGGGATTCGTCTTTATAATTTAAGCAACATGCAGAAGAAAACCAGTTTAATACACTCGACGAGATGCCCGACAGTGTAATACCCTGTACTTTTTTTCTTGAAAAACCTTTTATTCCGCATATTCCTTCAATGAATTTTCCAACTGGAATTCATTTTTGACATTCGGAATCATGATGCATCGCTCTGTAAAATTTTCGATCAAATTATTAATTGGTTTGATTTAAAACGGCGAAAATCTATATACTACGGGGGAACTGGGGAAGATATTGGCATGATTCAACAAATTTCATCTTCTCGTATATGCGCATCAGGTGGTAAAATTTCGTATCTCTTATAGTGTAGGAGGAATGCAGGACCATCACGGGTGTGCTAACAGGACATTGCCTCTTAGCGAAGCATGCGCATAGGATGGGACTAACGGCAAGCGAATCATGCAGGATCTGCAGGGATCCAGAAGTCCCTGAGACCCTAGCACACGTACTCTGCGACTGCCCAGCCATCTCTAGACATCGTCTGACCACCCTAGGAGAACCAGCGTTTGTCGGTCTAAAAGAGGTGGCCAGGCTACAAGTTGGGCGGATACTTAATTTCGCTAAAAAAGTAAAATTTTTAACTGACCATAACGTTGCGTAATAACCTCGAATCTGGCACAGCTAAGGACCAAAAGGTCTATGCTAGGCTGCACTCTGTTGTGGCCGGCCAGCGTAACCTAACCTAACCTATAGTGTAGGAGATCTAGGTGTTCATATAGACGGACTGACGGATAGACACACACGGCACAATCGCTACCCGACGTTATGATAAGCGATTCGGTATAAAGGACTTGGGGTCTGCCACGACTCCTTCTGTCCGTTACATATATTGCACAAATCTAGTATACCCTATAGGTACAGGGTATAAAAAATCGCATAGTACCTATCGACCCGCTTGTTTCTGAGTAAAGAGTGACGCCCAATAACAAAATAAAAACAATTTACAGCTGAGAAACAGCTTCATAAGTCTTTTGACATGGCTAGAGTGATACTGTGGCTAGCTAGCCCATTTGCTGTCAAAAGTAATCTCCTCTACAAAAACAAAACATTATGGGAAACTATTAACTAGCTTGGCCAGGAGCAGAAACATATTCGGTCTGTTGGGCGGTAAAACAATGGAGTGACATTTCAATTAATTGTGAGCTAAAACCCGAGTTTGGCGATTGCTAAACTTTGACCTTTTGCTCTTCGTGATATGAAAGCTATTTTGAGTTTGAAGCACACACACACAAGCTTACGCACTGAGTCAAACACAAACAAACTGATGACGTATGTATGTATGCATGCATGCATGTGTGTGTAGTTACCCTGTGACCTTTGACTAAGTGCCTGATGGATAGCAAAATGCTGCCGAATGCAAAAATTTCCGACACCAAATTGAAAATGTAAATGCTAGAGCTTATTGGTGACTGGGGTGGTGGCGGAGGCGGGGAGGTGGCTGCTGCTTTTTAAGAATGTTTTTTTAAATTGCGTCGTTAAATGTTAAAGTTAAACTCAACTGATTTAAGCTTGGCTGAGGTGGGCGCTATGAAAATCTTATGCCAGCATATGGCCTAAAATTTGCACACACATTCTAAACGCTACTAAGCCCACTTACTTACTATTTAGCTGTTTGGTGTGCGAAGGGGACGTGAAAAAAACCAAAAAAAAAGAAAAAGCAAAGTGAGATAAGGGCCGGAAAAACGAAAGCGACTCCGAAAACAAGAGTGTAAAATTTTGTTCATACATAAAACAAAAAGTACAAAAAATATATGGAACAAAAAAAGCAAAAATGAATCCAGCTTTATGGCACCAATACTTGCGCAAACGTATATGCACAACCACACACACACAAAACTTGACTTTATTCCGTTTCTGCCACTGCCGCCATTACTGTTGTCGTTGTTGTTGTTGTTCCTGCCACTGGAGCTTTAGAGGCAAGTACCGTAATAGTGTGCGTGCGTGTGTTGTGCAGCGGGGGGGATTGAGGAGTGGGGGGCTCTACCGTGCGGACTACTTTTGCTACTCGTTGAGCGGAGCGCAAAATCCAATCAACATAACGAGCTACAAGCGGCGCTGAGCGCCATAAACGCAAATACTCGTATATACAGTGTACAGTATATATGTATGTACATAAGTATGCTATGTATTTATGTATGTGCAAGAAAGTGTGTGTTTGCAGATATTGCATATAAAATGCTCAACATGCTATTTGGAAAAACAAACTGCATAAAGTTTCATTCAGCGTGCCGACAATATCTACAGAAGAAACATTTAAAAAATTCAATTATAAGAATTAGAACTATAAAAAAATTATTACAATATATCACAAAAAAACAAAAGAATTATTATTTTCTCAAATCTATGTTTCACAGGTCATGTAGTACAGTATAATTTATTTAGCTGCCTCGATACTTAGCTGCATCGGTAAGATAAGTGCCTCAAATTCACTTTTTGTTGCACTGAAAGTCAATTTTGTATGAAATTTTTAAAGTTAGCAGCATTGAAGATAATGCAGATTTTTTATGACAGTTTTCAAAGAAAAAATGACAGTTAGCTGCGCCATCTAATGAAACTGCGTAATCTTTAAATACATATGTTGATATGAAACAAAAGTTGGAAATAGCAAAGGCGATCGATAATAAAGTTGCAAAAAATGATCTCTGCGAAAAGTACAATTGCGATAGGTCCACAATTAACCGTGTTGTACGTCGAAAAGATGCTTTTGAAGAGTCTGCTGCCGCAGGTAATTTAAAGCGTAAGCGCCAATGAAAGGGTTTGATCGAAAATGCGTTGTTCATATGGTTCAAGCAACATCGCTCAAACAACGTTAAGCTCGATCGACATTTCATCTTGGCTAAAGCAACGAAATTTTCCACAAAATTTAATAACGAACATAAGCCTGATGCCAATTGGCTTTGGCGTTGGCGTAAAAGCTGCAACATTAAATTTGGCAAGATTCACAGAGAAGCTGTTAAAAATGACGATAACCGCAACTAGCTATGTGACGGAACTGGACTTTTTTATCAATCCTTGGCTCCTGGCAATAAGAGCACTGATGAGGAAATTGACAGTGATGATGGCGGTGAAATTGATTGTCCATCCAATAAAGAGGCTTTTTACGATATCAACGTGTTAAAACGTGTCTGGCTAGAAATTGCAATGAATTTTTAAATACTCGTAGTGAATCAGAAGAAAAGCTTCTTACACTAAGCATAAAAACTGGCAAACAGATGAACATAACCGACTTTTTTAACTAGTGACATTGTGACAAAAAAGTTGCCGGAATTTCTAAATAAAACGCAACATAGTTAATCTTCTTCAATATTTATTTTGTCTCCTTCAAAATATGCCCCTTCTTCAGCAATACACATATGCCAACGCTTCTTCCAATCTTCGAAACATTTTTTTATAGGCGTTGGCCGGGATGGCGTTCAGCGCTCTCGTCGTATTCTGTTTAATGGTCGGTAAGGAGTGAAAACGGTTTCCCCGGAGTGGCAATTTTAGTTTTGGAATAAGTCACACGGGGCCAGATGTGGACTGTACGATGCCTGGTCGATGCTATTTATCGAGTATTTTGCCTTAAATGCGTTTACAATTGTGGCTCGATGAGTCACATAATACTCCTTATTGACCATTTGTTCCTCTGGAACGTATTCATGATGCACCACATTCGGACGATTGTTGACTTGTTTGCATCTCATACTCGTAGACCCATGTCTCATCACAAGTTAAGATGCTTCCCATAAAGTTTGGATCAGAATTGGCACGATCCAGCATGTCCATCGCGATCTGCATCCGATACTGTTTTTGAAAAAAAATCAGTTGGATCGAAACAAGCAGAGCGGTGACGCGTCGCATACCCAAACTTTCCATTAAAATCAATCGAGCCGTTTCACGAGGCATGTTGAGGTCACGAGTTAACTCTCTAGCATTGGTATGACGATTTTCGAGAATGATTTCCCTTGCTTTTTCGACGTTATGGTCGGTGATGGAGGATTAAGACCGGCCGAACGAGGCGCGTCTTTTACGGTCTCCCGACCATCCTTAAACGGTTTATACCATTCGTAGACTTGTGTTTTCAATAAAATATACTCCCTTAAAGGCAACATTCGGAACGATTCCTCACACGAATTATCGTTCAAAACACAAAATTTGAGACAAACCGTTGTTCAATATTTTTTGCATTGTGAACTTTGACGAGCATTAATGAGGTGGACTGGTATTAACATCTGCCGTAAACAAACTAGTTGACAGATACCGCTCAGAAACTCAAAATTGAAAAATACTTAGCTTAGTTTACTTGGTTGTTTCTTAAATTAATGATAAATATTGAAAAAAGAGAACATATTTATATTAAATTTTTGTTTGAATAGCGTTAAATTGTGCATAGCTCTAAGTTTCTTAGCAAAATTCCTCGCCAATAAAAAAAATAATAAAATTTAAGTTAACTGCCTTTTCCTAAAAAGCTGCCTCGCAAGTCAGTGCAAACTAT
>JBAMAX010001021.1:0-23651 GCA_037043745.1 Chymomyza amoena
GTTGCCAAGTCCGTCGAGATGAAAGAGGGGCACGGTGGGACTATTGATATAGCCGAATTTTATTTTCTAACCAGAGCATGATGGGCATTTACGAAATGCACCTACGAAATCTTCATTCACTTTATTATTTGTAGATATTGATTCTGAAAAAAAAAATTAAAAACTTTTTGGTATTAAATATATTTAAGTAGCTATTAATTTTTGTTGGTTTTTTTTTATTATTTCGATATTTGATCGAAAAAACTTTATAATTTTCTTTATATATTTTAAATTCTTTCATGATTTTCGCATATTGAATTTTCTATCTAAAAGTTGAACTTTAAAAATGAACCAAAGAAGCAGGGCATTGATCCGCCATAATGTACATAAAAGATCGAGCCCAATACGCAAGAATGGATTTTGTTGTTAGAAAAAAATAGATCGATTAAATCGATTTTAAATCGAATCAATGCCCAGCTCTATCCTGTAGTTAACCTAATAAAAGTACAATGTGTTGCGTATCTAGACATTTAATATCAAAAACTTGGTATTGTTTGTTGCCAATGGCTTCGATAATAATCAACAAAGGATATTAAAGTAGACGATTGACTTTTATACCCTGTACCGTATGGTACCAAGGGTATATTAAGTTTGTGCAAGCCGAAAATGTATGTAACATATAGAAGGAGACGTCGGAGACACCCCAAAGTTACCTAAAATATGATCAGGTGAATAGAGAAGTCGATATACCCATGTCCGTCTGTCCGTCTGTCCGTCTCGTCCGTCCGTCCGTCCGTCCGTGTGAACGCCTAGATCTCAGAGATGGTAAGAGCTAGAGTTACCAAACTTTCACATTAGATCCCATATTATTCCATAGGAGGCAAGTTTATTTTATTTTTTTGATATCGGGGATAAATTATATAGCTCCCATGGGGGTGTTTGAGACGACCTCGACAAAAAAAAAGCGTTTTAGATGAATAATTCGTTTGTTTATGAAGATATCGTAACGAAATTTGGTATTCGAAAGTTTTTTATAGTTCCCAATCACTGTACCAAATTTGATCGAAATCGGTTGACTATATCATATAGCTCCCATAGGACCGATCGGCCAAAATAACTTTTTTAAAGAAAAATTCGCTATATTTCGTTTTTTAATAAAGATATCCTAACCAGATTTGGCGTTTGGAAATTTTTTAGACCACTTAAGCAATGTGCCAAATTTGAACAAAATCGGTTGACTATATCATATAGCTCCCATAGGTCCGATCTTCCAAAAAATCGATTTTTTAACAAAATTTGTTGTGTTTCGTTTGTTTGTTAAGATATTGGGACCAAATTTGACATTCGTGAGTATTTTATAGTTCCTAAGCACTGTACCAAATTTAATCCAAATCGTTTGACTAGATCATATAGCTCCCATAGGACCAATCGGTCCAAAAACACGTTTTTTATACAAAATTCGATGTGTTTTGTTTGTTTGTAAAGATATTTGAAATAACTTTGGCATTCATATCTTTTTTAAGGTATTTAAGCACTGTGTCAAATTTTATTGAAATCGGTTGACTATATCATATAGCTCCCATAGGAACGATCGGTCAAAAAAAAATTTTTGCTTAAAAATTCTTCTGTTTTTGGTTTTTTGTGAAGAAATCGGACTTTTATTACAAGCTAGTGGTACAGGGTATCCTAAAGTCGTCCGCGCCCGACTTTACGTCCGCCATTTTTTTTCTATTTAATTGTTTAAGATTTAAACTTTGAATATAGACATATGTATGTAGATATAAGCCACCCTCTTCTTACATACATATGTATGTATATTGCATACGCACAATCATACACTATATGAACAAAAATAAGCCCACAGCTGACGATACATGAATTTTACCCGTTTTTGTTTTACCCGTTTCGCACTGCACTATAGAATATGCTCATAAGAGCGCGCAAAGTGGACACTGAGTATTTTTTAGAAGTATCGAAGGTTCTACTCCTTATACTACTTGCCTTGATGCATTGCTTTATTTGCCAGCATAGTTGGATTGATGAGATTGGGAAGACAAGAAAGGGATGGTAATGCGAGTCGCTTATTCTATTCGCCTCTGATCACAATCCCTCAAACAAAACGGTATGCAGTATTTCGACAGACCATATTCATCTCTGCGCCGCTGAGTTGCGTTAAAAACACGCTCTCGGTTTAACTCGTTCTCTTTCGCGCTCTTTATATAGCCTTCAGCACTGTTTCTTGTTTTCGTCTGTTTTCGCTCTTTCGTTGTCGTTTGCTTTGTTTTGCTCATATACCGGCTAGACAAGCGCTGACCAGCTGACAAGCAAAACTACAGCAAGTTCCATAGTCGGATTTGAGTTTTCGATAGAGCTGTACGCGAGAGGCGCATAAGATAAAGTTAAAGATAAAGTATTCTAACACCAAAAACAATTTGTTCTTTTTTGTCTGCAAGTGCAGTGAAATAAATACATACACATATACATAATAAAAATGCCATTTCCCATACATCCACCAAAGCAAATGCCATGTCCCCATTGGCGGCATTTTCCCATAAGTCCAGTGGACACCAAACTGGCGCCATTCGGTAATGGAGATACTACGTCTATGGTGAAGACACCTCCAGAGCCGGTTTCATATGGATATTGTGCACTGTGTAAGGCGGCCAGCAGCAGCGCCAGCTCAACAGACAAGCAATTGATGGCACCAAAATAATTCCGCAATCGTTGACTCCTGGCTTTTTCGCCGCCGGGGCGCGCCGTTTGCTTGCTGAATGTATACAACAAAGCTTATGTGCCTCTGTTTATGTTTATATACACACATACATATATATATATATATATATATATATTTTTTTGCCATGGGCGGGACTAGCTACCACGTTCTCATACATACATACATACGAATTAAACACAAATTTAGTTTAGTGTACTTTGTGAGAAGCTGGAAGTAATGTGTTTGGCAATTTTCAAAAGATTCTAATATTTTTGATTCGTAAGTCAGTTATATTATAGTATGTATGTATATATTATTATAATTTTTTAAATACGAATTTTTTTTAACAAGCAATCTAAAAGACTATGTACAATGCATGTATAATAATAAAAATAAAAAGCATTTAAAACACACATGTTACATATATAAATAATAAAACATTGATAAGGCGCAAACATACATACATACATATGTAGGTACATATGGTTACCTCCACTACAAATAACGCATTAAAAACCAGTTTGAGGTTGTTTTTTTTTTTTCGGTGAGATGGTTCTGTTATTCTTCTTTTTATATCGATTTCAAGGTCACCACGCCAAGGCGGCAACAGGAAATATTAATTTTTTAATAATTTTTACACAGTGGCTCACAGCTTAAACCAACGCATTTTTAAAACTTTAGGAGACTGTAGATGTTTAGATTATAAAACACTTGCATTATTTATAAAAAAAAAAATTTTTCTTTCTTGAAAAATGTAGAAGGGAATATATGTATAAGCTGAGTATAAGAAGTTATCTCACAGCTTATTTGAACCAAGTCTTTCTTCTCATTTTCCGTGCGTTTATCGTGTCATACGACGGTAATATTTTTTGATTTGTAAACTTTCGTAAGTTCTCGAATTTTTATACGGAAATTTGTTTACGATTTAAAATGAGTTCTCTGGTCAAATGCAAATTATATGCAATGGGCCGCCGTGCCACACGCAGCGTGCACTTGTTACTACGCAATTTAAGAATGGTCATGCACTCCGAAAAATTAAAAAAAAAACAATTTTTGATTTATTTTTTTAGAACATTGCAGTTTCCAGTATCCACCAAGACCCTAAAAATATCTCAATATACCCAAAAAGTGACCAAAAACCGAAAGTGTACTGCTGCATGTACATACATATGCTTTATATGTATGTATGCACATATTTACCCTGTAGGAATTCGGTGTCATGTAAGTGGCCTCAACTACTCTAAACGTTACTAATTCTTAAATGGTTCAAAAAAGAACTGCTGTTGGATAGGAAAATGCGGTAAACGAGAGCGCGCTTCGCTCACGGCTTACGCTCTCAAATTTGTGATCGCTCAATTGAGCGAGCTGCTCTCTCGTGGTATAATAAAATTATTATATTACAATATTATACCATGGGTTGTGACTATTTGGTTGTTGTTATTTTTCTGCGACGAATTTTGAGTATGCATAAAAACAACAAAGCAATAAAAGGCAAAAGAAGCTCCTGCAAAAATTAGGCTTCAGTACAAAGTGCAAATCAGTTCGATCGGTTGTACATATGTATATTGAAAATCAATAGCTTTAATAATTTAAAAGGCTAATCAGTGCGATAATTGAAAAAGAATTAATTAAATATAATAAAACCAAAAGTTGCCAAAACCCAAAGTTAGTTATTTAATTTTTATGTTTATGCAAAAACATTCATACATACATACATATGTATGTATGTATACAATTGTATTGCATGTGCGTAAAATCTTTTAATATTTTTAAAAAGCAATTTTATCTTATTCTGCTCACAGAGGCATATCAACAGTAAGATAAGGTAAGTAAAAATAGCAATAATCAGGCATGTTCTAGATTTCGATTCCGACAAAAAGTGTCGCAATCGAAATGAAAGGTGTTCTAGATTTCGATTCTGACAAGATTTTACTCGTTATGAAAAGTTTGGCTTGCAGCTGTCGAAATGAAAAGTATTTTGTTTTGTTTGCTGAAATAAACGCATTAATACCACCAAAATTAATTTTGTATTATTTTTTAATGCTTTAAGAAAATTTAGATGTGCTCAATTGAACGAATTAGGGTTAAATTTCATTATATATTTTTATTACAAAAAATGTCTATTAAAATTGTGTATACATGCAAAACCAAAACGAGTGGAATGAAAGTAAGGTGTTCGGGATTTAGACAAAACAAATTTTCGAAATGTGTATTGTGTAGTCGTGTTGTCGTGTTGCACAAGTAAATTCGAAGATAATTTTATTAATGGATGGCTTCAAATATGTTTATAAAATAATTTGTACAAAATTGGTAAATAAATAAAAAATGTTTGTCTGTCAGAAAGATGTTGGCAGAAAGCAAAATTAAATTAATAAAATGGATGTTCGAAAACTTGAGGTAACTCTACAAGTGAACTTATCGATGGTTGATCAGCTGATCAGCTGGCAATTTGCTTGGAATTTGGCGCACTTTTTAAACAAACAACAATGATCCGTTTTTTTTTAGTTAATTGTCGTAATACATTTTTGAAGGAGCCAAAAAGGTAGTGCTAAGCAAAACACAATACCAACGTTGTCAAATGTTGGCAAATTTGCAAGCACCAACGATGTCAACTACAGGAAATACGACTGTGAGAAAGAAATGTGCCTGTTTAAGCGATGATAATTAACCGCATGACCAATACAATTGTGAAATTCTTATGGAAAATAAACAAACAACAATTCAACAAAGGGAATGTAGCAGAGAAGTAACTGAAGGTGGCTCTGAAACTGCTGCTTAAAATAATTTACTGACTAAAATAAAATAAACACATAGAGTTGGCGAAAATTTGTATGTTATACTTTTAAAAATAAAATACAAACTACAAATTGCTTAAGTTTTTACTACGTGTCCATTTTTAAAAGACGGCTGCTGTATGATGTCGCTTCCATTTCAATTTAGCGCCATATAAACAAACATAAACAACACAGCTGTTTCGGGTCTAAATGAAAACGATTCGAAGTGGATTCGAACTCGGTCGAAATCTAGAACACCATTTGTCGGAATGCACTCGTTATGACTTTTCAAAACGAGTCGAAATCTAGAACAGGCCTGATTAATTTGTTTATTTTATTACGTAAATATACAGTGAATTTCATAGCTATAGGACAGTCTGAAAATTTTTTGTTCAAATGTACATAAATATTTCGGTTCATAAGCACGATCTAGCAAAACTTCCTTTTACAAAAATAACTGCCTAATATTGGAGCTTTTAATTTACCATAAGATTATTGCACTATTGCTTCACACGGTGATTCGCAATAGCTTATGCATGGACAAGTCATTTTTGATGCAATTTTGGTCGTTTCATTACTATAGGACAGTAGTCTATTATAAGGAAATTATGTAAGGATGGCATAAATACATTTTATTTGAATTTGAAATCTCTTTTTGGTAATTTTATGATAAATCGATGCAATATGTGAATATAAGTTTATGGTAGAGAGATCATATAATAGCCAAAACGACATGGGACAGAGAATGGTGTATATTTATGGAAAAACATATAAACTGATAACATAATTATATTTGGAATTTCTTAAGAATCATTGAGATATAATTAAAAAATAATGTAAATGAGAATTCACAGGCTTTCTGACCGTAAGAGTCGCCCTAAAAAGGATATTCGCGAGTTTATCTACTTGGATTTTAGACGTTGTCCTGTTAAAATAATAGCATTTCGCCGAAGTTTTACATCGGAATGGTATCAAAACGCTCAGACAGACATGTCAGTAATCGCTGCTGCTCATTTCAGATGAGTTTAATAGGGGGTCGAGGTTTAACTGGCTTTAAACGCGCCCCGCACAAAAACCAAGCCGCTTCTAAAATTTCGCCAAGAAAAATTTCATTTTATCCTTTGCAAATCCCTCTAATTGTAATTATATTCACCCGGACTACTCGAACTCAATGATTTCTTATTGGAAAATATAAAAACAATCAACCTTATAAGGAGAATCTTTAAAAAACATGCACAAAAAATTACGCAAAAGCGCGCTTATTAAAAATTAGTTACAACAGTGAATTCAAAGCGGGCATTTCTTTAGTGGTTCAAGATTTGGACATCCTGACATGTGTCTTTCGTGGGCACTTCTGGACGATTTGCTAAACTGTAGATTTGGGCACTTTATGGTCCACTATTGGCATCAACTCTGAGCAAGGAACTGAAGAAAATGATGAATTTTTTAAGATTATTAGTTTTTACCACTCCGAAATCTTACCAATAATCTTTTAAATATATTTTTTTTATTTCTCTATGTTTCTAAAATGTTTTTCCATAAAATATACACCATCCTCTGCCCACGTCGTTTTTCGCAATTATATGGTCTCTCTACCATAAACTAATATTCACATATTGCGTCGATTTATCATAAAATTACCAAAAAGTGATTTCAAATTGAAATAAAATGAATTTATGCCATCCTTACACTTAATTTCCTTATAATAGACTACTGTCCTATAGTAATGAAACGACCAAAATTGCATCAAAAATGACTTTTCCATGCATAAGCTATTGCGAAGCACCGTGTGAAGCAATAGTGCAATAACCTTATGGCAAATTAAAAGCTCCAATATTAGGCAGTTATTTTTGTAAAAGGAAGTTTTGCTAGATCGTGCTTATGAACCGAAATATTTACATTTGAACAAAAAATTTTCAGACTGTCCTATAGCTATGAAATTCACTGTAACATACATAAATAAATATGTACGTATTTACACAAAAATTGTTTTTTTGTGCTCTATAGACAAATTTCTTGCATCTATTAGTTGATGGCTATGAGGAATCAGGTCCGTCATTCTGTGCTTCGATATTTGTGTGAGATCTTGCACAAAGACGTTTTAATGGAGTTTTACATATTTGGGGAAAAAGGTCTCTAAGCCATTTCGAAAACTTTTGTGGCATTTAATAAGGTAAGCATACTATACATCACGAAATTAAAAAAAAAAATAATTAAAACTCTCTTTACAGAAGCAATACAAATTCAGTCGGCAATATTAAATCCTCGGACAACAGCTCCCCAAAACGGCAACTAATGAACAAAAACTACCTTGTAGTATTTTTAAGTAATAATAATTTCTTATTTTAAGTTGTATTATAAATTAATTGTTATGTTAATTTATATTTTTAATTTGTATTTAAAATTAATTGTATTCAATATTTTAAGTAAAATTATATGGTTATATATTAAGATGATTTTTAATGTTTTCAATTTAAATTGTTATTAATTTTGTTAAGTAATTAATTTTATTTATGTAACTTGTATAATAATAATAATGTTCAAATTGTAAATTTAAAGTAGTTTTATTTTTGGGCAATATATTCCAGTCTGGAACAAAAATTACTAGTAAAATTAATGACCATATTTACCAACCTACAACTAAATGCAAAGAACTAGTAATTTTCTATATCAAATGGACTAGTTTTGCATTAGTTAGAAGCGACTTGTTACATTCTAATAAGGAGCTACTAGTTTTGTTTAATATGCAGGCGAACCAGTTTGCAACCAGTTGAACATCATACCCGAAAATTCTGGTTGCCTGCAATGACAGCCCCATGTTAAACATAGTTAATTCGTATGCGAGCAAACTAGGTTTGGGACACACAGTTGCACAACGGGGTGGTTGAAAACCAGTTCGCGACTGGAATGTTTTCCTGCAGGGTATGTACAGTCTTTATCTTATGTAGCTTATATATGTATGTACATGCGCAAAAAAAAAAAACTGCAGTGCGCACGCATACTGTACATACATACATATGTACTCATTCTCACAAAGGCAACTGTCACGCAGTCGACAGAGACAAAGTTCAACAAACTTTTTATGTGCAACAATCAACGACAAGCTAAAGAACACACTGTGCCTCCAAATCGTACGAATGGGGCATTGACCATCCGATGGGCAGCATTTTGAGACCTTCAGTGGGGTAGGATAAAGTAGGCCGGATTACTTGATCAATTACCTACACAGACGCTATAATAAATATGCAAGTATGTGGTTTTTCTTGCATCAGTGTGTGTGTGTCTTTTTTTTTTTTTTGAAGAGGTGTTTGGTGAGAAAAATTTTCGAAAATGCACTGCTGTTATTGTTGCAACAGTGTGGGATTCTAACCCACAAAAAACCTTTCATCTCTCTTCTTCGAGCCCGTTTTTAAATTTTTCAATATTATATCGTAAGGGTCGAGCTGAGCCTTATTGGCTCCTACCTAATTTGTGATCCGCTGCTTTTAAGAGTTTCGCAGTCTTTCTATCCATCTCTGCTTCTTTATTATTTTTGCATACACTCCTTTGACCCTATCCCAATTTTTAAGCTCGGCTAGCATAAAACCTACAATGTTTTCCGGAGTTGCGGAATTCCCTATACATGTATTTAAATTTTGCCTAACTGAAGCATAGTGAGGACAATGAAAAAAAAGGAAGTGTGTGTGTTGGTGTATTGACGACTTTGCCTAAATACATCATATGCATCAGAGACCTGCTAGTAGTGGAACTACTAGTTACTACGTTTTAAGAACTCTACTTAAAAGTTGTAGTAGTATGGTTAAAATACACTAGCCGACGATGAAAAATCTCCAGAAATGAGACTTATCAGGGGTGCCACAGAAATCGATATTGCTTTTGGCAACGGTGGCAATCACACCAGATACACAGCATTACTTGTCAGATCGAAAGCGAGCAAACCACTTCGCTGTTGTTTTTCTGGTTATAGCATCGTCTCCGTAAACTTTACAAATGTTTTCAGCAGCCTGCGACGCATTCTTATATTTTTCTAACAGAAAAGAAAAATATGACGAAAATATTCCAAATTATCAGTAATTTTTGAATACCTCAAATTATTTTTTGGCTACCTCAAATTATATCCGAGGCGTGCTCAAAAAGTATGCCGAAATTTGAATTTTCGCGGGCTACGTATATTCGAATTCTCGATTTTTTTGTGGCGTTATGTTGGTACTCATGTCTCTCACTTATGCCAACAAGCTTGGCCATTTTGAATGTTCACCTAATTGTTGACAGCTGCTTTGATCTTCGATTTTTACCTATTCAAAAAAATGCATCAAAGAACCTGTATCAAATATTGTGTGAAAAACGAAATTAAGTGCGCGGATGCATTCCGAATGTTGACTGTGGCATACGGAGAAGCTATCTTGGACCGAAGCAACGTTTATCGATGGTACAAAATGTTCTCAGAAGGCAGAGAAGATGTGAACGACGAAGAGCGTGCCGGACGCTCGAGCACTTCAACAACAGACGAAAAAATTGATGAAGTGAAGAAAATGCTATTGGCCAATCGTCGAATCACCGTTAGAGAAGTTGCTGAGGACCTAGATATATTGATTGGCTCGTGCCATTCGATTTTTTGCAAAGTTTGCTCCAGAGGGTCATAACTGGTGACGAATCGTGGGTTTAAGGTTACGCATTACCTGCAAGTTATGCGCAAAATGCACGAAGCAATCCGCCAGAAACGCCAAAAAAACAAAATTTGCTTTTGCCACCGTATTCCCCAGATCTGGCCCCCAGTGACCTTTTTTTGTTTTCTAAACTGAAGAGGCCCCTGAAAGGACGACGCTACGCTACGATTGACGAGATAAAAACGGCATCGAAGGAGGGCTGAACAAGATAAAAAAAAATTTTTTTTAAGTGCTTCGTTGGCACAAGTGTATAATATCTCATGGGGATTACTTTAAAGGGGACAAAATAGATATTCATGAATAAACAAATAATTTTTGAAAAAAACACAAAATTCGCGATACTTTTTGAACACACTTCGTAATCAACTGATTCTTGTCAAATTTGGTGCGGTGCTTGGGTACTCTACAAATCTTTTGAATGTCTTTGGTTCCAATATCATTATATCAATATAGATACACAACGATTTTTGATCCAAAAAAGTTTTTTTGACAGATTGTTCCAATAAGAGCCATATGGTATACATATTTATATTTTGATAATACACTAAAAAACTTATAAATTATAAATTTGGTTAAAATATTTTCATACAAAACGCGATACAGCGAATTTTGAATAAAAACAATTTTTTTTGGCGATCTGCCGTATGGGAGCTATACAATAAAGTCAACCGATTTTTAACAAATTCGGTATAGCTCTTAGGAACTTTGAAATTCTATTGAGTGGCAAATTTGGTTACGACATCTTCATAAACAAACGAATTTGCCTTCTGAAAATGTTTTTTTTTTTTGAGGTCGTCTTATAGGAGCCCAGATATGCAAAATATAAAATACATTTGTCTGCCCTTACATAATAAGGCATCTAATCTGCCAAATTTGGTTGCTCTAGCTCTTTCCATCTCTGAGATCTAGGCGTTCATATGGTCGGACAGGCGGTCAGATGGACATTGGTATATTGACTTCACTAGTCAACCTGATCATACTTTGGGGACCTCTGATGTCTCCTTTTGTATCTTACATACATTTTCCGCTAACACAACAGACGGAAGTGTAGAAATAATATTTCTTAACTTGGTAACTAGTTCAAGCATGATTATACTTAAGATAACTCATTCATTTCACATTTTTCAATTTAATTTATTCCAATTCTATTTACTACATTTTTATATATATTATCAGCGTGTTTACAATGGTTGTATAGTATTGTATACATTGGTGACATGACTTAACGCCAGAAGACTTAACGCCAGAAACGATATTTGGGATTATGACCGTTTCTAGCACGGACTTAAAGGCGTCATAAATTTCCGCAAATAATTAGACAGCGACGAGGACGCTTGATGGCAACATTTAAACGCCGATAGATTTTTAAAAAACCTATTCCTAGAGTGCGCGCATTGGATAATATTATGACATCCTTTTGTAAGCCTTGATAAGAATCAACTGTAAAAGGCGAAGCTTTTAAGTTCGTCGGTATTTGGCGTTGTAATGCGCTGCAATGATTTGTGTAGGGTGTTATTACGCCGTATTTGTATTTGGTTGTGAGCATAACCTTGTCCATTTCTACATGCAATTTGGCCACAAACTTAGCTTTATTATGTCCATAACAGTTTTAGCCTCCAGTGAGTCGATCTTGGTGCGATAAAGTTTTACAAGTTTATGGGTTAACTTTAGTAAACCATTTTGGGCGTATAATTTATCATCATCGAATTTAAGCCTGTTTTAAGGCAATGGACAGAGTTGTTGGCCTATCTTAACAATCACATTAATGATCTGTTCCTGCAGTTGCATTTTAGTTTGTAGCAACCCGCAAAGTACCACTGCCTTAATACGCTCCCGCTGGGGCACATCAATGGAATCCCAATTGCGCTCCACATGCTTACTTAAAGCAATGGCGCTGGCGACGCGTGTGTCAATATCAAAGCCCACCTGTCTGAGTATATCTGTCAGCATTCTATTTCCGCAAGCTTGTCTTTGCAAGCGCGTAGTTCTAGTTGTATTCTTCGCATCGGTTCACGCTAGAGCTTTTTGGAAAGCTCTTTTCACGTGCTAACACGTATTTGATTAATTGTTGTTTGCTTTTAGTCGTTCGTGAGTTATAGCGTCGTAAACATGGAGCAAAATAAAGAGAAAATACGGCATTTTTTACAGTACTGCTACGATAAAGGCAAAAATGCATCTCATGCTGCCAATAAAATTTGTGCAGTTTATGGACCCGATACAGTTTCCATTTCCACCGCACAACGATGGTTTCAACGTTTTCGTTCTGGTGCAGAGGTGATCGAAGATGCGCCACGGTCCGGAAGGCCTGTTGTCGAAAATTGCGATAAAATCGCTGAATTGATCGAAAGAGACCGGCATAGTAGCAGCCGTAGCATCGGCCAAGAGCTGGGCATGAGTCATCAAACCGTTATAAACTATTTGAAGAAGCTTGGATTGAAAAAGAAGCTCGATGTATGGGTGCCACACGACTTGACGCAAAAAAACATTTTTGACCGTATGGATGCATGCGAATCGCTTCTGAATCGCAACAAAATCGACCCGTTTTTGAAGCGGATGGTGACTGGCGATGAAAAGTGGGTCACTTACGACAACGTGAAGCGTAAACGGTCGTGGTCGAAAAGCGGGGAAGCTGCCCAGACGGTGGCCAAGCCTGGATTGACGGCTAGGAAGGTTCTTCTGTGTGTTTGGTGGGATTGGCAGGGAATCATCCACTATGAGCTGCTCCCCTATGGCCAAACGATCAATTCGGACCTGTACTGCCAACAACTGGACCGCTTGAATGCAGCACTCATGCAGAAGAGGCCATCTTTGATCAACAGAGGCCGAATTGTCTTCCATCAGGACAACGCCAGGCCACACACATCTTTGGTGACGCGCCAGAAGCTCCGGGAGCTCGGATGGGAGGTTCTTTTGCATCCACCGTATAGTCCGGATCTCGCACCAAGTGATTACCACCTATTTCTGTCCATGACGAACGCGCTTGGTAATCGGAAGTTGTCCACAAGAGAGTCCTGTGAAAATTGGCTCTCCGAGTTTTTTGACAATAGGGAAGCGAGCTTCTATAAGAGGGGCATTATGAAGTTGGCATCTCGTTGGGAACTCGTCATCGAACAAAACGGCGCATATTTGACTTAAATCGCATTATTATAGCCAATTTTATGAACAATTGAAAATTCAATAAAAATACCGCAAGACTTTTTTGACAACCTAATATTAGTAGGACTTCGGTAGCTTTGAGCACCCGTTTAGCTGTAAGTTGTAAAATTTGTAAAACATTACATATATTTGACACACATTCAATATTTCTTACCATATTTGCGTATTTCGGGTCTACGCTTAGTGTGTCCTGCAAATGAAGGTAAACGCGCTCCAATCTCTCATAAAAAAATTGAATCCATGATGCAAGAAAAATCAAAAGTGACTGCGTATTAAACACGTTCTAAAACATCTGCAATTTTCACTTGTGCACACAAACTCATACAAAACCAATTGGCATAGAAAGCAACGCCGAGCTACAAAGATGCTTACGATAACGATAAGTTTAGAGTTGTTGAATCGGGTAAATTGTTAGCTCGATATTTATATCAAATGCGTAACGATAAAAATAATTTGGATCAAATAAAAATAGTTAGTACTATTTGATGAACAGGCCATAGCAGGCGCGCACAGATGCTGAAGGGAGCCCGGGGCAGAATAATGTGGGGCCCTTTCTTTCAAATACGCATATAAATGGATTATAAATGAAATAGGAATAAAACGAACATATCAATTTATTATCTATATAAAAAAAATGGCGTACATAAAGTCGGGCGCGGACGACTTTGGGATACCCTTACCACTAGCTTGCAATTAAATCCGGTTCCTTCATAAAAAACCAAAAACAGAAGAATTTTTAAGCAAACATTGTTTTTGACTGACCATCCCTATGGGAGCTATATGATATAGTCAACCGATTTCGATCATTTCTGACACAGTTCCTTAAAAAAAATCTGAGTGCCGAATTTAGTTCAAATATCTTTACAAATAAACGAAACACAACGAATTTTGTATAAAAAACGTTTTTTTGGACCGATTCCTCCTATGGGAGCTATATGATATAGTCAACCGATTTAGATTAAATTTAGTTCAGTGCTTAGGAACCATAAAAATCTTACGAATACCGAATTTGATTTCAATATCTTCACAAACAAACGAAACATAACAAATTTTGTTCAAAAATCGATTTTTTGAAAGATCCGCGCTATGGGAGCTATATGATATATATAGTCAACCGATTTTATTCAAATTTGGTACAATGCTTGGGTACTCTAAAAAATTTCTGAATACCAAATCAGGTTACGATATTTTTATTAAAAATTGAAATATAGCGAATTTTGTATAAAAAAAGTTATTTTTGCCGATCGTTCCTATGAGAACTGTATTAATAGTTCTTAATTAATTAATTATTAATTTTGACACAGTGCTTCAATACCTTAAAAAAGATCTAAACGCCGAATTTAGTTAAAATATCCTTACAACCAAACGACGACTCCTTCTATATGTTACTTACATTTTCGGCTTGCATAAACTTAATATACCCTTTGTATCATACGATACAGGGTATAAAAATCGAATAAACAAGCAAAAATTTAAAGTTAAAATATTTCATTATAATTGTACAATTATTATTATTATTGTTGCAATAAAAATAAAATCAATTACCTTAAAAAACATGGTTTTTGTTTTAAAGAAGGTATTTTTTTTCAGTTGCTGGGCTCTAAAAACAGCAAATAGTTTGAGTCGAAGCGTCTCTGGACAGAAACAATTTGTTGTTGAAAAACTATTAAACAGCCTAAAGCCGCAAGCGGCTGCATACAATTTTTCTAAAATCTTTCACTAAAAGATGCTGCACTTTTTTAGCAAAAAATCATGAAATGTAAAATTTTTGTAGCATACTTTTAGTTACTAATTTAAAGTTGCTTTCTGCATTTTCTGCATTTCTGTTCGCCTGGTAGTTCAGCTGGCTTCGAGACAATTTTGTATGGAAAAATTTTAAACAAAAACTTTTTAGGTGTTTTCAGATAAGATAAATTTCGTTGAAGTTTCCATGTATATTTACGAAATTCCTTTTTTTTATTTCTTTATTTTAAATTCTGTTTTATATTTTCCAGCAATTTATATATTTTTTTTAATTCAAAAGTTCTTCTCGGCTGTTACTTTTTTAAAGGCAAAAAAGTAAGAATGCAGGTTTTTTTATTATTTAAATAGAAAAGTTTATTCAACGAAAATTATATACAAAATCTTAACTTAAAATGGTTCATAAATTTTTTTAAATTTAATTTTGACAACATTTTTAAAACTGCAAATGTTTTTATCATTTCCAGGTTCTTATTTTAAAATCGCTAGTCCAAGCTTTTGAGCTGGAGATATTTAGTTGGGCAGTCAGAAAACATTATTACCGAGAAAATATGGATATGGCTGTGGAACCGACAAAGGAACTTGGAAAGCAAAAAAAATAAAAACCTAAGTGTGGATTAAATTTACCTGGTTCTCTGGACAACAGCAATATCTCTTCTTAGGCAGCCACAAAGCAGTAACATTATGAGTTTCTACCATTCTATTATACTTTTAACCTATTACTCGCATCTAAGTCAGCAAAGAGGCCTAATCCGGATAAGCAGGGGAATAATACATTCTTTCAACTCAATTTAATTTTATTAATTTCCAAAACAGAAATTTTTTCCCGTCCCCTGGCTTCTAAAAAATGTATCAAATAATAAAAAACTTCCCAAATGCATACATAATAAATTATTTTAATTTCCAAAGCAGAATAATCAAACTTTCGTCTCCTGGTTCGTAAAAAATTTATCAAATAATAAAAATTTTCTAGTAGCTAATGCTCGTTAAATTAATATTAAGTTTAGTATTAACTACTTGATTAAATTTGTTAAAATAAAAAAATACAATATAAATCTAAATTTATTAAATTGTTGCATCTAACTAGATCTGTAATTTTTAATGGCTAGCTTTAAGCAAATCACATTTATAAAAAGTCAAGCAAATTGTTAAAAATAAACAATCAAAAATAAAAAATTAAGAATGGCTCCGTAATTTTTAATTCCTAGTTTAAAGCAAAAAACATATTATGAAAATTAGGCAAATCGTTAGTTAAACTAAATTTATGAAATAATAAAAATAAACAAACTAATAGTATAAATTTAAATGTTTTATTATAATTTTTATTATTATTATTAAAAATCTAAATTTATAAATTTTTAACATTTAACTCTGTAATTTTTAATGGTAGCTTTAAGCAAAACACATATTAAAATAAAGCCAATTATAAAACTAACTAAATTTGTCATTAATACATTTAAACAAACTAAAATTGTAATAAGAATATATTGCTATAATTTTAAAACAATTACTAAAAATCTAAATTGATAAAATTTGTACATCTAATTTTGTTATTTATAATGCCTAGTTATAAGCAAAAAACATATTAAAAAAATAAAGCAAATTGTATACTAATTAATTTATCAAATACTAAAAATAACCAAGCTAAAATTGTAAATTACAATATTTTATTATAATTTTAAATTTATTATCAATCTTTTTTGAAATAAAAATAAACTGAAATAACCTAAAAACATCTGTTTTTTGTTTTAAAAAAGGAATTTTTTTTTTCAGTTGCTCTGCTCTTAAAATATATCAAATATTCTGCCTGGACGAATCTATGGAAAGAATCATTTTGTTGTTGAAAATCGACAGAACAACCGTTACCAAAACTCAAATATTTCAATTTACTGAACGCGGCAAAAAAATTTTGCTTCGAATTTCCCTAAATTTTGACTTTGAACAGATTTCAGCTACCAGACGAACAGAAATCATAAGCAGGCGGCCGCACAAAATTTTTTCTAAATCTGTCACTAAAAGTATGCTACACTTTTGTAACAAAAAAAAATTTAAATGCCAAATTTATGTAGCATCTTTTTATTCGGAAATTTTGTAGCATACTTTTTAGTTGCTAATTTAAAGTTGCTTTCTGCGTTTTCTGCATTTCTGTTCGCCTGGTAGTTCAGCTGGCTTCGAGACAATTTTGTATGGGCAAATTTTAAACAAAAATTTTTTTTAGGTGTTTTCAGATAAGATTAATTTCGTTGAAGTTTCCATGTTTATTTACGAAATTCCTTCTGTTTTTCTTTATTTTAAATTCTGATTTATATTTTCCGGCAATTTATATATATTTTTTAATTCAAAAGTTCTTCTCGGCTATTAATTTTTTAAAGGAAAAAAATAAAGAATGCAGGGTTTTTTTTATTATATAATAGAAAAGTTTATTCAACGAAAATTAAATATAAAATCTTAACTTAGAATGGTACATAAAGATATTAGTAAATTATGTAATATAATAAATACTAAATACAAAAATGTTTTTTATAATATTTTAGGACTTTAATTAATTATAAGCTGTTACAATAGCTTACAAAAATAAAATACATCGGTATGTAAATATATTAGTCAATTATGTAATATAATAAATATTTAATCAAAAAATATTAATTCTTATATTTTAGGAATATTATTTACTAGAAGCTATTACAATAGTTTAAAAAATTAGGTATATTCCAAAATAAAATATTTAGTTATGCATTTTATTGCAAAATGTTGGAACATTCAGGTAAATGGTGACAAATTTTCCATCATATTATATTGCTTAAGGAGAGAACCTAGTCGTCATCTTTATTAAAGTCTTCTTTTAAAGTTCAAGAAGACTACTGACTACTTTACCTATGTGACCTCAGACATCGTCAGTTAATCGAAATCGCTGGAGTACTTCCAAAACCTTTATTTATTTTTGAAAATCTTTTTACACAATCAAAAAAATTTATGAATCATGTAAATCTTACAGGAATTACATTATACAATTAGTCTAAAGATATTAGGTTATTGTATCCGCCTTTTTAGGTTTACTTCCCTTATTTTAAATTTTAAAAATTTTACAAATTGCATACTACTTTCTCAAGCTGCTCATACACCAAGTCCTGAAACTTGCCTAAACAACGTTTCTCCAACTGCTGCCGTAAATCTACATAATCGAATCTTAAGTTCTGTATGAAGATCGTATGTGACAAAGCAAATTCGACATAAGCTTCAAAAATACGTGACGTATCTATTATCTCAGTTACTGCATCGGTCTCGGTACTTTGCCAAATCTCTTCCCCATTATAAGGAACAATGCCAGGTATACGTATATCCAAAGCAAGTGGCGGAATCTGCTGAAATTCCAAGGGGCAAAAAAGTAAATCCTTGCTCTTAGCATGGTAGATGTTTTTCATCTATATGGGTAATGCACACGCGCTGATAATTATTGAGTGCAATCTCGAGTACGCAAATCTGCTGCAACTTTAGAGATGTCGGTTGTTCCTTCGATGTAGCATAATGTGTCTTTAAGCCAGCCTGTAGATCGGCATACTTTTGTTGATATGGCAGTGTAATCCATTCCGAGTTTATTGTGGGCTTATGTGACAATAGACGCACTGCATAGTGTGTGGGTGTGCAGATCTGTAAAATACGGGAAAAATTCTACATGATTATGGTTCAGGATTGAATTCAGAAAAATAATGCATAAGAGGTAGCGTTATTTGCGTACTTAAGTAATATCAAAGAATATAGAACTAGTTTTAGTTATTCTTATATTTTTTGTACTGCGATTTTTACATAAATGTAAACATTTTGTTAAGTATCCCAGGACCGTGTGCAGTAGTGCATAAAGTCAAAATAAAAGGGTGTTCATTAGTTTTAAAAAATACTGTACTTTAGACATATTGAAAATAATTCTTAAATTTAAACATGATTGCAATACCTATAATAATCCAAAAAAGGAATACTTATTAAGCTCTTAAAGCCGAGTATATTTTTTACATTTGTTTTTTAATAAAAGGGTGTTCATAAGTTTTAACAAATATTGTACTTTAGACGTATTGAAAATAATTCTTAAAATCAAGAATGATTGCAACCCCAATAATAATTCAAAACAGGGTTACTTTTTTGGTTCCAAAAGCCGAGTCTAATTTTTAAATTTGTTTCTTATTTTGGAAATGGAAAAATTGACATTCCAGGCTATTTTCCGACATCAATCTGCAATTCGACATACGAGGTGTGTTCAAAGAGTATCGCGAATTTTGAATTTTCGCGGGTTACGTATATTTGAATTTCGATTTTTTTGTGGCGTTATGTTGGTACTCATGTCTCTCACTTATGCCGACAAGCTCGGCCATTTTGAATGTTCACTTAATTGTTGACAGGAAAGCCCTTGCACGTGTTTTGGCTCGTCTTCGATTTTTACCTATTCAAAAAATAGATCAAAGAACCTGTATTAAATTTTGTGTGAAAATCGAAATTAAGTGCGCGAATGCATTCCGAATGTTGACTGTGATCTCTCAAGGCCGAGAAGATGTGAACGACGAAGAGCGTGCCGGACGCACGAGCTCTTCAAAACAGACGAAAAAATTGAAGAAGTGAAGACAATGGTATTGTCCAATCGTCGAATCACCGTTAGAGAAGTTGCTGAGGACCTAGACATATCGATTGGCTCGTGCCATTCGATTTTTATCAATGATTTGGGCATGAGACGATTCGCCGCGAAATTCGTACCAAAATTGCCCAATTTCGACCAAAAACAGCATCGCATGAAAATTGCTATTGAGATGTTGAACTCTGTTTGCGACGTCCCAAATTTGATCCAAAGGTTCATAACTGGTGACGAATCGTGGGTTTATGGTTATGACGTGGAAACCAAAGCTCAATCATCTCAACGGAAGCTTCGCACGAAGCAAGACCGAAAAAAGCGCGCCAAATTAGGTCGTATGTGAAAGTTTTGCTTAAAGTTTTCTTCGATTGCAGGGGCATGATGCATCATGAGTTCTTGCCACAGGGTAGAACGGTCAATAAGGAATATTACCAGCAAGCTATGCGCAATTTGAGCGAAGCAAACCGCCAGAAACGCCCGGATTTGTGGAGGAACAAAAATTGGTTTTTGCACCACGATATCGCCCCTGCTCACACATCGTTGCATGTGCGCGACTTTTTGGCCAAAAACAACACACCGTTGTTTTTTTTTTTTGTCCTTTTTGGCCACGGGATTCCCCAGATATGGCCCCCTGTGACTTTTTCTTGTTCCCTAAACTAAAAAGTCGGGCGCGGACGACTTTAGGATACCCTGTACCACTAGCTTGTAATAAAGTCCGATTTCTTCACAAAAAACCAAAAACAGAAGAATTTTTAAGCAAACATTTTTTTTGACCGATCGTTCCTATGGGAGCTATATGATAAAGTCAACCGATAGAGTCAACCGAAAATTTGACACAGTGCTTAAATACCTTAAAAAAGATATGAATGCCAAATTTATTTCAAATATCTTTACAAACAAACAAAACACATCGAATTTTGTATAAAAAACGTGTTTTTGGACCGATTGGTCCTATGGGAGCTATATGATATAGTCAAACGATTTGGATTAAATTTAGTACAGTGCTTAGGAACTATAAAATACTCACGAATGTCAAATTTGGTCCCAATATCTTAACAAACAAACGAAACACAACAAATTTTGTTAAAAAATCGATTTTTGGAAGATCGGACCTATGGGAGCTATATGATATAGTCAACCGATTTTGTTCAAATTTGGCACATTGCTTAAGTGGTCTAAAAAATTTCCAAACGCCAAATCCGGTTAGGATATCTTTATTAAAAAAGGAAATATAGCGAATTTTTCTTTAAAAAAGTTATTTTGGCCGATCGGTCCTATGGGAGCTATATGATATAGTCAACCGATTTTGATCAAATTTGGTACAGTGATTGGGAACTATGAAAAACTTTTGAATGCCAAATTTCGTTACGATATCTTCATAAACAAACGAATTATTCATCTAAAACGCTTTTTTTTTGTCGAGGTCGTCTCAAACACCCCCATGGGAGCTATATAATTTATCCCCGATATCAAAAAAATAAAATAAATTTGTCTCCTATGGAATAATATGGGATCTAATGTGAAAGTTTGGTAACTCTAGCTCTTACCATCTCTGAGATCTAGGCGTTCACACGGACGGACGGACGGACAGACGGACGGACGGACAGACGGACAGACGGACATGGGTATATCGACTTCTCTATTCACCCTGATCATATTTTAGGTAACTTTGGGGTGTCTCCGACGTCTCCTTCTATATGTTACATACATTTTCGGCTTGCACAAACTTAATATACCCTTGGTACCATACGGTACAGGGTATAAAAATATGAAACTGATTTCAAAATATTAAAAAAAAAAATTGTTAACAATTCCAAGCTCTGGATTAGAAATCAAAATATTTGCACGCTATCCAGGCACACATACCACTGACCCATCGACATTAACACAGAATTTGTGTTTAAATTTGACCCTTTAACATTTTGGAAGGGAAACAACTTTGCTAATTAACGGAGTTTGGTCTTGTTCTAAAAATAGAACCAACATTGCGTTTCGTTTGCTGCCGCCCGCCGGCACCAACAAGCGCTAAAATAAATTTGTGCCAGATGCGCATTCTATGTAGTTCTATGTTCTTTGCTTTAAGTTAGGTTTGAAAATTTGTCCCGCCCAATACAAGAGTGTGTATGACAACCCTACTCAACAGCTGTGCTCAGCATTGAGAATGGCAAAATCGGTTTGTTTACATTTGAAAATTTGCACAAAAATAAAAATTAATTTTTAAAATGCCAATTGCACGACTATTAGCCATTAAGGCTTTACAAAAAACCCCCTACAAGGAAAAAGTCAAGCGAAGGCGTCGAAGAACCTTTACTGATATTTTCATTTAAATTTTAACTGCTGAACTATTGACACTCACAACCATGCCTTACATGCTGTACATTGCCCCTTTGTAGGATAAAGGTGCACAGAACATATTTATGTAACTTTCCTTTAAATTCGTAGCTTTTTATAAAGGCAACTTAGGTTAAATAAAAAAAACTATTTTTTAACTATCATTTAAGATAAAAAACATTTATTAATCCGCCAAAATAATTACTTCGAAATGTTGTTATTTAGTACCGCACTATGTGGCAACTCCTTTGTAGAATCGATTTTGAACGTTGACACAGAATGGCAAATGAACAATTGATTTTGATATCGTTTTTGTAAAAATGAAAATCATGAATTAAAACATTAGATTTAGCAAAACATAAAGACACAGATATTTTAGAAATTGAATAAACTTTCCAATAAGTAAGGGGTTAATTGTATAAATTATTTTTTATTAATGAATTTAATCAAATCTCCAAAAATTTTGTCGACGGTTTTGAAACCGTTGTTTGTCATGTCTGTGGCACCAAGAATTGGAATTGCATCGAAATTGAATCGAATTGGTTTTCTGTGGCACCCCAGTATATTTATGTTAGCGCAATGTTTCAGCATTCAAAATCCGTTCTTTTTATTATGCTCTCATAGGACCTTTTTCAAAAAACGGTTGCACATATGATGTCATAATATCTGTATTCATTCGAATTTTTAAACATTTTTTCGTTAAAAGTAGAATAGAGTATAATGCTCTCAATCACTAAAATCGGTAACCTGAGGAAAACAGTACAGCCGAAACTGTGTGCCCGAAAGCCCAAAAACACAACATTTTGGTGACTTTTTTTTACAAATATAGCTATTTCTTTCAGAAAAAGTCTTTGACACCTAAAAAGTTAGCTATTTTAAGTTATTGGTCATGATATGTAGATGCGATTTCTGTATAATTTCATTTTTATAGTAAAAGATGACTGACTTATTGAATTTTTTGTAAAAATCGGGAAAAAAAAATATTTTTATACAAAATTCGATGTGTTTCGTTTGTTTGTGAAGATATTCAAACCATGGCGTACGTTGACGTCGGGCGAGGACGACTCTGGGATACCATGTAACACTACCTTGCAATAAAATCCGGTATATTGCTTAAAAACACCGAAAGACATTTGATTGCCACATTAGGTTACGATAACTTCATAAACAACCAAAAACAGAAGAAATTTTAAGAACTTTTTTTTTTTTCTTGATCGTTTCTATGCGAGCTATAACGTATAGTCAACCGATTTTGATAAAATTTGGTAAACCGATTTTGACAACACTTAATACAGTGGTTGAAAAACTTAAAAACTTCCGGTTGCCAAATTCAGTAACGATATATTCATAAACAAACAAAATGTACCGATATTTGTACAGCAGGACCAGTCGGTCAAAAAAAGCTTTTTTTTTACAAAATTCGTTGTTTTTCGTTTGTTTGTGAAAATACTTTAACCAAACTCATTAATGTAAATAGACCTGTTGCCAACTTAGTTTAAAAATGTAATTTGGTTCAAAAATATAATATTCAGTAGTTAGTCACAAAATAAATGAAAACGAAAAACGCGTTTTAAATTAAGCCTTAACGCGTTAAGTTTAAAAAGTGAAATTTTACAAAAATTTGTTTTTCTTAATGCATCGAACTGCATTATTAGTTTGTAAGGAAGTTCTGGTGC